>ONZK01000704.1:16584-62643 GCA_900322385.1 Pharnaceum exiguum
CCCCCCCCCCCCCCCCCCCCCGACCCCAATACAGTAGGTCAGTGTTGTTTTTGTATCAAAGCACTACTCCGTCAAAGTAGTGAACTTCACCAATAGAACAAACTTATATACCCACACCACATCCAAGCAGACGATTACGGTACGTGTAATGTTGGTAACCCTCAAGGCATGGATGAAACTGCTGAAACAAAAACATCTGGAAAATCACAAATATGACTAACAGAATATCTACAATCTTCACAGGAGAGCTACAAGCATCATGATACACACACAGCTAATCTAATCAGATAGTAATGCAGCCTTTCTTAGTGGATAGATATATCAAACTGCACAATCTACAGTAAAAATTCCACTTTGCGGTAAATGAAATGAACATGCATTAAATACTTGAGGCAATGGAACTATGACATCCATTAGAATTTTAAGCTACCTCATGCCCAGAAACTATGGGACAATATGATTCTTATGCAAGCAAAGTCTATTTGCATACATCAACTATTTTGTCCTGAGAAACAGTATGACAAGAATGAGTCGAGGAAAAGTGAAAATATAAGCCCCCAACTTCTCACCTATCAACTCGTACCAGTGACACCACCATGCATAGGCGCAGCAATGAAATAAGAAAATTTTCACTTAAAAAGTGTCACGGACTTTATGCATGTAAGAGACGTCAGATTCATAAGCACAACGGGCACGAAGTAGAAACAGGATGCAGAACATTACCAGATGTTCCGTGACAACTTTTCTGCTGCGAACTCAAGAGAGCTGATTCATGAAATTCCCTGCAATAGTCATATACAAAAAGCAATCAGAGACAAAAAGATGACAATCTGATTAACTCGAATTGCAATGCCAATCACAATCAAAACAATCCTCAAAGAAAGTACATATGAATCAGGAGCATTTAATGGCAGCTACAACCAACAAGCTGATTTAACAATGTCTAGTTTGTCATTAAAGCATATCACAGTCAGAAAAATCACTTCCTGAATTTCGATACATCACCCGAAAAAGCAAGAGAAAATAACTACCTACTCATGATGACAGAACATGCAAGTAAGGCTTACCTACAACTATGTCACTATTGAAGAACCCATGAGATAAACTGATGATAAGTGAACAGCCAAACACACTCTACTGTTTCAGCAATAAAGTTAAACATTACGCCACAGGACAGTGGATAACTCTCGCAACCTCTAACGCATTTAGACGAAAAAAAACTTTGCTATCCATTTTCTTCAGTCTTAATGACACTTCCTAGTTCCCATTATATCTCAAGAAACATCAATGTTCAATAACACATCAAACATCATCACAAAACCTATGCCAATTGAATCATAATAATTCAGTTCCGTAAGAGGTCCATTAGTCACTGACACAACAAATCAATACAAATTAAGTATCCAACGGTCACACATAACTTGACTTCCAAATTGCCGACACGTTTCTCTCTACATTGTCATACAATACATATAATCGGAAATATCAAAAATAGAATCTAATAAGCAAGACAAACCTGATCTTAGCCTTCAACTCGATCATCTGACGGATAAACTCATCTCTACACAAACAACAACAACAACAATTACCAACTTTAAACTCCAAGCCCCTTCACATAGCTTCTCCTCTACTGGTCCGTCCCAAATTAGTTGTCACGTTGCTAGTCGTATCTTAAACATTAGTAGTACTACTATCACTACTAACATTGCACAAACTAACTAACAACGTGACAACTAATTGAACACCAAATAGCATATAACAACAATAAAACAAATAAAAAGAATTCCATAAATAGAACTCGAAATGTACCGCTGTGCCGCCTCTTGCTTCTGCAGTCATTCCAAAACAAAAAAAAACAAAAAACACACTCAAACTTCCACAATATATCAGAAAAAGAAAAATGAAATAACAAACAAAAAAAAGGAAAAGGAAAAACAAATACCTTGAGAACTTCGATATCCGCGCCAACCTTAGAAACCTCATCCTGAACCGAAGCAATCCTGGCCTGAAATAATAGAAAACAAAAAAGCAGCGCAATTAAATTTATATATTTAAAAAAAAAGAGAGAGGTGAGAGAGAGGGATAGACAACAACCTCGAGGGTAAGAATGGAGGCGTCGGACATAGAAACTTCGACTTCATAGCCTTTGATTTCCTGCTCAAGAGTTTCCTTAACACGTTTATGGTTGTCGCGTTCTGCGTTTGCTGTTTCGAGTTGGGATTGTAGCTCCTCGATGCGCTTCTTCAAGGAGGACACTCTCCGCTCTGAAATTAAAAATGTGAGTTAGTTAGTGAGTGAGTAGAGAGAGAGTGGAGAGGAGGGGGAAAGGAAGTGAATGACCTCCTTGAGATTTCTCGGTGGCGAAGTCGCGGATTAGTGAGAAGAGTTGCTTCTGAGAATCGCTGCTGGTGGTGGAAGAAGACATTATTGTTGTGGAGGAGTTGGCGCTTTTTTTCTTTTGGGGAAAAATGGAAAGTGGAAAATGGTAAGAGTGTCTGTCTTTATATTGCAATCGTCGTGTCTCTTTTGTGAAAGACGGAGGATGATGTTCTTAGGCGCGGCGTGTCTCTTTTGTGAAGAACCGAATCAATCGTCGAACCGATCCCCTACTGGTTTACTGGTTCAACCCGTAACAAAAATCGATTAGAATTGGTATTTTAAAAGGACCGGCAGGAACCGGGCTATTCATAGCGGTCTAACCGATTTTCATATTCTAAATTTACCTTGTTTTTCTATTTCTATATCTTAAAAATAAACATATGCTTTTGTGCATTTTGCATACATAATCTACTCCTAAAGCTACTCTATATGAACATTATAATAAGTAGATCGAGTTAAACTTTATGTTCAACTATAGCTACTTCATCAAATTCAGCTCGAACACCAACGACTCATTAGGTTTAGCGAATAGACCATCACTATGTTTAAGAAAACTCAGGCCAAATATAAGTTTAATCAATAAGGTGAATGGGTGAGTTAACTAGGTGATTACCACTTTTTTTTTAAATTTTCGAGTGCCAATGACAACAAACGTACATTTAATACATTTTGACAAGAAAAAAATGGCAACAAAGCTTACACCCTATGTTTCATATTTTCCTCCCCATATATTTTTTAGGGTGCTGATTTTGCCAAGGCAGCACCTTATGTTGCCAAGGCAAATAATTGTGAGAAGACAAGAATACCCTTCGTTGAATTTTTGTGATCAGTTCCACAGACTTGCCCTGCACATTCTCGGTTACCCAGTCCGTCACCCCTTATGCTCTATTGCTTTTCACTCCGTTTCCGGAAAGTACTCTACTGAATGGCAAGATCGGTGAACTCAGATGGGATTTTCAATTCTGAAATTTGATTACATATGGTGTATTTAATTGTACTTTTGGATCCATGAGGACGCAAAATTTGGCTCAAGTTATTTAATAATGGGAATAGCGGGCATTTTACTGATTCTCTTCCTTCAACCATCATGAGATACGATCGTTTGACATGTACTGAAATAGGGGCGAATTGAGTATTTAAGGGGATATGTACTGAAATAGGTAACGATAGAATCACCGTGTGTGCCAATTGAAGAACACTGATGAAGTCTACATACGATGCAATACAGACAACTTCCATAAAAGAGAAAAAAGGAAAAGGAAGATAATAAATAGAAAAATATAATAGAGAGCTAAGGCAAGAGCGGTGGGGAAACTGGGGATATCACAGTTAAAGAGTAGGGAAATAATATTATTTTCTATGGCATACATGAATTTGGACGAGTTCAAGTTTTTTGAATCAACTGATAATATGACGAAAAAACTTAGGGCATCTTTATTGGACATACCCACTAGAGTCTCAACTAGGGTTTTATGTTGAGATTTTGCAAATTTACCAATAATGTGGGTCCCTTTATTTGAGACTTAGAGAAAGTGTGAGGTTGAGTTTTTGGAATGACATACCCAAGTTGAGACACATATATAGTGTAGATTATATGTAATAAATAAAATGTTAAAACTTTGAAGAGTATCAACTAAATACTCCCAATAATGTGAAAAATATCATATGAGTCTGAAGTTGAGACTTTGTTACTTGAGACTATTCAAGTATGTCCAATAAAGATGCCCTTAGGAGATCGAATTGATCGGTCTGTCTATCAAAAATGGGAATCAAAATTTTGAGTACGGGCTCCGATGAGGCGTTTCCGTAGAAAAAAAAGTCGACATTAGAAACGATGAGTGTGACAAATAAGGGTATTTTTGTCTCTTAACAATAACCTGCCTTGGCAACATAAGGCTTTGCCTTGGCAATAGCATTACCCATTTTTTAGGATGTTTCACATTCTCCTTCATTTTCTGTAATTAGCAAATGTTTTGTGGTACAATGGCAATTGGTACAATGGCAATTATGTCCTTTTCTATAGTCATGTGTGTGTCTATGATCTTAGATCCACTACCTCTCTTATTTCAATATTCTGAGTTTTATTTGAACAATAATGGACAAAAGTAAGATTTTTCTTATGTTTTTTCGACAAAGTTTCTTTTTACTGTCTATGCCATCTCCAATAAGAAAGAGGATTTAGAGCATCTTTAACGATACCTTTTCATTTACCTGTTTTGATATAAGCTAGATCTATATGAGCATCGCCAACTTCTTATCAACTCTATTTTCATTCCCATATGGCTTATGTTCTATCTTATTAAATGTTTTGAGCATAGGGAATGGCACACAAGATGACATCAGATCATTATTGCTCTATTGCTAGCATCTGTCACCGAGTAGCTATATGCTGTATAAATATTTCTTTTGAGAACAAATATGCTGTATAAATATTATCATCAAATGAAATTTTTACAAATTATTTTGATTTAAATTTAATACAAAAATTATTTTGATTTAAATTAGTTTGGCACCGGTGCTTTTTATGGAGCAATTTAGTACCTCTTTGTGTAATGTTAGTACATAAATGCTCTCTCACTCACTTCCTCCCTGGCATCAAAAAAACAATGACCATTGGTAATGCTCTCAGAAGCGGATCGATTAATAACCTTTTTTATATGTGTTAGAGGGGCCTAATATCATCATTTTCACAAAATTAAAGAAATTTAAAAGCACCCGGTAGGCTTTTGTGCGACCAATGAAACCTTAAAAGCAATTTATTCTTTGTACGGTATAAGTAAGTTTAATTAACAAAAGTGGAAAACTATAATGATAATAATTGTACAATGGACCATAAACAAAGAAAATGTTCTAAAGGGGGCCCTATAACACGTAAGCTCGGAAATAAACAAAGTTGACTACTGGGCCAAAGAAAGACTTGTTAGTTGACCTGGAAAACAGTACGGACTATAGTCCCAAGCACTCTATAAGCAGTGAGCACTCAGCACTCAGCACTCAGCAGTACAAGTGATTGTCTGTCATTGTGATGCAACCATTCCTAACCCTCCTTGCTGCAGCTTAAGGTGATCATGGTTCTTCTTCTTTTGATCCTTTATTTACACTCCCTTGTGCAGTTCTGCATACTCTTTTAAGTTTGCTTTATCTTGTAGGGTGGAAATGAATTATGGGTTTCTTTTATCTTTCGTTTTGTTGCATGCGGGTATCATTTTTAGTAGCCCTTTTGATGGAAATGAGATATTGAACTTGCTACATACAGTACTCTCTGTTTGTTGTAGGGTTGTTGTCTTGTTGGTTACTGTTTGTTGGTCTGTCAATGTAGTTTGATGGGTTAGTTTAGTTTTAGTATTTCTTTAGAGTATGTTAGATATGAATGTCTTTCGCAATTTCTGTCAGAGATTGACTGTGTGTGTTACTGTTGCTGACTTGCTGTCAAAAGACTGGAAATTGGAAAGTTCTTTAATTTTTCTGTGTTTTTTTTTGGTTCATTGCTTCTTTTTTGTCTTTTCAAAAGTCCTATTAGTGAAGGGTTTTAGATAATTTTTCTGAATTTAGTTAGTGCCAGTTGAGTTAGAAATGATGGTTTTCTTTCAGGGTATGTCTTTGATCAAGTGATGTTGTGAAGTATATTACAAAATTAGGGCGTAACGGCTTTTAACTTGTCATATCTGTAATCTGCTCTTCTGATTCTGTACCTTGAAGTAATTGGAGTTGTGTTGGGTATACTAATTTATCGAGCTTCTTTTACTTTTATTTAGAGTTTTTGTTCAAGTTTGTTTCGCTCTTTTGGTTGTCGATTGATGTTTTCAGACGAATCTTTGTTTTTCTCTATCATTTTAGGCTCAACTCTCTGAAAAAAATTTAAGACCCAATATTTAATCACCTAGTTACAAAGGGTGGTGTATGGTGTTAGGTACACCCGAGTGTATGATAGAATTTGCCTTTTCGTACTTTATTAAGAGGTATGGTAATTCATGTCCACCACTCCACCATCAAGTTTGTTTGAACATTTCTGGGAAATTAGCTGCTCTTTGAACAATAGCTGATTAAGGAGTGTGGCTCAGGTACTGGTTTAGAGTTATTTGCTGCTTTGTTTTGCTCATCCAACTGCCTATCCCTCACTTCTTCCAGGGTTGGTTAAATTGAAGGTTTTTGGACCTATATGATGCATTTCACTGTTTCAGTGGCACTTTAGCTGTTGGACTAAAATGTCAAAATGCAAAAGTTTTCGAAATATCAGTTTTATGTGCTTTATTTTCTTATGGGAATCTCGGATTCACATTAGGTGGTTGGTTTCCCGCCAGCTTATTACACCTTTTTGTTGCCCCTCTTGAGATCAAGTGGTTCCGTGGTGGTCTAGCGACCCTTCTTGCTCAGTGTAATGGTAACTAGAAAACAGGACATCTCAAAAGTAGGTGCAAACTTCAACAGATGGAACTTCGTCTATAAACAGAATTTCTGTGACTAACTGACTATTAATGGATGCAACTCTGTAATAAAATAATCTTTATTTTACAGATTTCTTATCTTAAACTGGTGTAACTTTCCTTCTTCTCATTTAGATTGAAGTTACAACTAGTATTCTTCCATGAAAGTTCAATGAAGAGGTTTACACTGTCAACTGGATGACAAGAAGATAAAATACATTTGTTCATTATCAGTTTTAAGCTACTTATATGTTTCTGAATCTTTTAGTTCTTTTGACTTCATTGAAATTTATTTGAGTGCATCTTTCCATTTGCTCTATGAAGTTGAAAGAATTATCTCCATCTTTCAGATTGAGGTGATTATGTACTATAGCAAAATGGCTAAGAAAACCTTCCAGTACTTATTTTTGGTGAAGTTGTTGGAAGTCAATACTTCAATGTAGCAATGCATGCAGGGTCAATCTTGGAAACAAGCTCTCAGTTTTCTTAAACAGGGGTAAAGTTGCGTACATCCCGACCCCCGAGCACCCCTATTGAATGGGGATTTACACTCGGTTGTTGTTGTTGTTGTTGTTTCCATTTGCTCATTACTCTTCATGTGTCTGTTATAAGTGTAATGAATGTTCAAAGATCTAATATAGCTGTAAAGCACCGTATATCCAAGTTCCTCTCACCCCTCCTCTGAAAGATGCTTTTAGTGACACTTTTGTGGTTTCATCTGGAATCTGAAAAGCACTGTATAATGATGACAGTTTCATTATGAATTTGAAAGAAGCTGTTGTTTGGAATCTTCTTGGAATAATGCAAAAAGTTTGATTCTGACCAGTGCCTCTTATATGGTATGCAGTGACTACATATAACTATTTTCATTTTGATGGGCAAGACAATTCAAGTATCTGGTTTTCCTTCTACCGTAACTGCTGACGCAGTCAGAATATTTTTGGAGCAGTTCACTGGTGAAGGAACTGTTTATGCTCTGAAAGTAAGGCCTTTCAAGAATGGTGGTACAAGGGTGTATGCTGTTGTACAGTTTGTGACTGTCAGTCAGGCAGAAATTTTCTTATCCCTACCTTCTACAAAACTTTGGTATTCTTCTAACTATCTGAAGACTCGGGTAATGGTAAAGGATATTGTGCCCAAGCCAAAAAAACGTCAGCAAAACTTGCAGAACATAACACTGCATGTTGGATGTCAGGTCTCAAATGACAAGTTCCTAAGTTTCCGGAAATGGCGGGACACATCTCTGTCATTTGGATCTGGTTTGAGAAAGCTTTACTTCTTCTTACGTAATGTATACACGGAGTACAAATTAGAGCTTTCTTATGAGACAATTTGGCAGATGGAGCTACGACGTCCACGTGCTGATTCCTCAAAGTATCTGATAATTCAGGTTTCTGTCTCAGATATTCTTTGAATGATTTCGCGTACAAGCATGCTTAGAGTAGCTGAATAAGTAATGTACTTCGGATATGTTGATTGTGCAAGGAAAATTATGCAAATAACATCAAGTCTACTTTTTACTAAATTTTCATGTTGCACTAGTTATGAAGGTTGTGTCTGAACTATTTACTCAGTTGTTGAGAGACCTACTCATGTCTAGTTAAGGTTAATAATTGAGCACCGTAGCTGTTCACATATAACAACTTACAAAGAAAAGATGGACATTTTTTTGTGTGTCAGTCTGAGTGTTCCTCTACAGGAACCACCAGTGGTTGCGTCCAACCTGCAGTTGATTGTGCTTGTGCCTTATTGTTCGCACTTTTTATAACCCCTCTCCCCCCACACAACTGTTGTGTGCAAGAGGAAAAACTCCGTGATCTTCTTGTTTGTGACTTTTCAGCTATATGGGGTTCCTCGAATCTTCGAGAAAGTCGAGCACTCTTCTGGACAGTTCTTTGAAAGTAATTATTACAGAGACGATCTAGATGATCATTGGATAAGGACAACAGACTTCACCAATTCAAGTAGCATCGGACAATCATCTGGTCTGTGTTTGGAGCTCCCGTATAGCACTCAGCTTCCAAACCTCAAAGAACATTTTGCCAACTTTAAGGAGAATGGCAACCAATTCAATTTGGAGAATGGTACTACTTTCTCCCCTAGCCTGGGTCTTGTTCCTATAGTTGTACCTCCCAGAGAATTGGACTTACCATTTGAAATCTTGTTCAAGGTGAACCATTTAGTTCAAAATGGATGTCTTTCTGGGCCAACCTTGGATGTTAGATTTTTCCAAATGGTTGATCCGCGCAGATTTGATAGGCCTTGCATTGACTACGTGCTTGAAAAGATGTATTACTTGAAAGAGTGTTGCTATAATCCTGTCGAGTGGCTCAGAGAGCAATATTTGAAATACCTCACCTCGGGCAGGCGTCCGGATAAGCCTACCATTTCCTTAGAAGACGGGTTGGTCTATGTGCGCCGTGCTCAAGTAACTCCAGCTCGAGTGTATTTTTGTGGTCCAGAGATAAATGTTTCGAATCGGGTGCTGAGGAACTTTTCCAGTGACATTGATAACTTTCTTCGCATCTCTTTTGTGGACGAGGATCTGGTTAAACTTTACTCGACAGATTTGTCTCCGCGTATACCCTCTGAACCTGGTGCAGATGGCATGAGAACTGAAATCGATAGAAGGATATGTGCCACTCTCAAGAATGGAATACTCATAGGTGATAGGAAATTTGAGTTTCTGGCATTCTCATCAAGCCAATTACGGGATAATTCTGCCTGGATGTTTGCTTCAAGGCCTGGATTGTCTGCTTCTGATATAAGAACGTGGATGGGTGATTTTAAAGATATCAGAAATGTGGCAAAATATGCTGCTAGACTTGGTCAATCATTTGGTTCATCAACTGAAACTCTCACTGTTGCTAGGCATGAAATTGAAGAAATACCTGACATTATCCGGAACAAATACGTTTTCTCAGATGGAATTGGGAAAATATCTGCTGAATTTGCTAGCAAAGTCGCCAGAAAATGTGGTTTCAGAAGCGCCGCGCCTTCTTGTTATCAGATCAGATATGGCGGATATAAGGGTGTTGTAGCGGTTGATCCGACATCGCCCGTGAAGTTATCCTTGCGAAATAGCATGTGCAAGTATAAATCAGAAAATGATAAATTAGATGTATTGGCATACAGCAAATATCAACCCTGTTATCTCAATCGTCAGTTAATTACTCTTTTGTCCACTCTTGGAATTAAAGATCATGTGTTTGAGAAGAAGCAAAGAGAAGCTCTAAATCAGCTTGATGCTATCCTGACAGATCCGTTGAAGGCGCAAGAAGCCTTGGAGCTGATGTGCCCTGGAGAAGTTACCAACATCCTTAAAGAAATGCTGAAGTGTGGCTACTTGCCGAACTCTGAACCTTTCCTTTCGATGATGCTTCAAACTTTTCGTTCTTCTAAGTTGCAGGAATTGAGAACCAAATCGAGGGTATTTGTTCCACGTGGAAGAGCAATGATGGGATGTCTTGATGAAACTGCTACCTTGCAGTATGGTCAGGTGTTTGTGCAAGTTTCTGGTGCTAGATATAGGAATACTGGTAATGATCTCCTCATGTACACTGGTAGTGAAATCGAACCAAAGAATTATGTTGTGAAGGGGAGAGTTGTCGTGGCGAAGAACCCATGTCTGCATCCTGGTGATGTGCGTGTCCTTGTTGCGGTAGATGTGCCTTCTTTGCACCACATGGTTGACTGTGTTGTGTTTCCTCAGAATGGGGGAAGGTATTCCTGAATTCGTGTTATTTGATACCTTATAGTGCATCTTTTTTCTTGTCTGAAGTATTTTACTTTCTTGCAGCCTCTACAGTTTCCATAATTATGCTATAGGTTTCTACAGGTGTTATGAACTAATTAAACATCAATTTAATGATCTCCATGTAATTACACAGGTCCTGGTACTGTGTTTATTTTTTAGTGCCTTGAAAACAACTTGTGTGTATTTTTGAATAACAAAGGAAAGGTTGCGAACATCATGACACCCAAGACCTCCATGGACTGGGGATTACACTGGGTGTTGTTGTTGTGATGGTGGTGGTTTGGGAAAAAAAAAACTATGTTTTGTGGAGGTACACATGTAGTTCAAGGTTTGGAAAAATTAGCCACTCCATCTTGTAGAGGTGTTTCCATTACCGTGAAGTTGAATTTATAACTATCTTTGAGCTTTGGGTGTCTATGGAGTAGATCAAAATGGCTAAAAAACCTTCCACTACTGTTTATAGTGAATTCGTAGGAAGTCAATGCTTCGATGTAGCAATGCATCTAGGGTCACTCTCCGAAACAGCCTCTCTTTTTTTAGGGGAAGGTTGCGTACATCTCTTAGACCCCCATAAAATTGGATTACTGGGTTGTTGTTGTTTTGTGGAGGTATGTGTGCGTGCATATGGTTTGCCTTAGCCCAGATTAGCTGAGGCCTTAAGCACTACGGTGATGATTGTCATAAGTATAGTAAAGGATATATTGATCCTACTGTTTTGTTTGTGGTATTTCCATGATCTTTACAACTATGATTGTCATAAGTACTATTTGCTTTTCTAATGGGAATGATGGTATGTTAGGAATTTGTGTTGACATGGCTAATGTTTGTTTCAGGCCACATCCAAATGAATGCTCCGGAAGTGATTTGGATGGTGATATTTATTTTGTATGTTGGGATCCCGAGCTGATACCATACCAACAGATTCGGCCTATGGACTACTCACCAGCTGAAAGTAGGATCCTGGATCATGAAGTTACGATGGAGGTTGATTTCTTTACTTCTTGTGTTTACATTTCTTTGCTTATTTATATTACTGGAATGGGAATCATATTTCACTAAAAAAAATTGACTTACTTTAAAAAAGAAAAAGACCTGTGTTTAGTTTGGAATGGCAAGTTGGCAACGACAAGTTTGTTCCGGTTCTTTTTATTTTTATGAGCAACCATGTTTGTTCAGTTAATCAATTGAGCTTATACTTCCCCCAATGTTCTCCAACTGTACATTATGTCTGAGTTGAGCCTTTCGTGTTATTGTTTTTTTATTTTTTTAAAACCTCTTGGGGGCTCATGGTTTTAGTAGCTGGTCTATGGAAGTAAGGAACTCATGGCGCTTTCTTGCACTTGTGCATCTTGTTGCTTACATGCTCTTTTCAGAGATCTTGCAACATTCATAGAAGCTCTCTTTGAAGCTGTGAAACCATCAACTGACATTATTTTCTGTCTTCCTCTGAATTTGTGGGAAGTCAGTGCGGCAATGCATCAAAGGTCTAATAGACACTCTTCTCTGTATTCAAGTTAGAATAAAGTTTTGAACCCCGGAGTCCCAAACCATGTTATATTGTTTGTTTGCTTGGGCTGTCAGACAGGTGTTTTCTGTGAATCTGGCTGGGATCAGAAATATTTGGGATTCCCTGACTTGTCGTGATCCCTTTTGCTGTGGTACAATATGAAAGTACTTGTTCAGTTGTTCTTATACTCCTTCCTTTCCAATGTAATTGTCTTATTTGGTTTTGGCACAGAGATAAAAACAGTGAATTATGTAGTCTAGATTTGCTCTTTCTATTTCTGGAAACAGTCTCCCGATTTTCGGGGTAAGGCTGCGTACATCAGACTCCTTCAGTACCCCATCCTAGATGAGATTAGACTGAGTTGTTGTTGTTGTTGTTGTTGTCGTCGTATTTGCTCTTTCTATCAAATTTATTGAGTGACCACAAAAAAGTTACTATAGTAGGAAAGAGGACTATTATTGTGGAACATAGAGTAATTAGAGAGTTACTTAGGAATGAAAGGAGTATTTGTTTGGTTTAGCTTGGGTTGCTACTTGCTAGAGATGACCACATTTTTCTGGAGATTTAACCCAAATTGATATGAGCGCTTGTTGCTTCTAGGACTAATTCAATACTCATTTTAACTGTTGATTCTGAGCTGCACATCTGAATACCCAAATAATCATCATATCATCTTGCATCTTGGATTGTAACACTTTATTGATGAGCAGGAAATTATGAACTACTTTGCCGACTACATTGTCAATGACAGCTTAGGAATCATTGCGAACGCACATGTGGCTTTCGCTGATAGAGAACCAGAAAAAGCAATGAGTGGCCCTTGCATTGAGCTAGCAAAGCTTTTTTCGGTTGCTGTTGACTTCCCTAAAACCGGCATCCCTGCAGTTATACCGCAAAATCTTTATGTAAAGGAGTACCCTGACTTCATGGAAAAACCTGACAAACCAACCTATGATTCCACCAATGTCATTGGCAAGCTTTTCCGGGAGGTAGTAGATAGGTCCCCTCACTCGTCTGTTTATAGGGCATTCACACGTGGCCTTGCTACGCAATGTTATGACCCTGATATGGAGTATAATGGTTTTGAAGATTATCTAGATGAAGGTTACTATCACAAAAGTCAATACGATTACAAGCTTGGGAATTTGATGGAATATTATGGGATTAACACTGAGGCAGAAATTCTGAGCGGGAATATCATGAGAATGGGGAAGTCCTTCGATAAAAGGAAGGATGCTGAAGCAATTACTATGGCTATGAGGTCCCTTCGAAAAGAAGCTAGGGGATGGTTTAATCAGGACGTAGATGACTGGAGCTTTGGAGATGAACAAATGTATGCGAAAGCATCGGCTTGGTATTATGTGACATACCATCCTAGTTACTGGGGAATGTACAATGAGGGACTGAACAGGGATCATTTCCTTAGCTTTCCGTGGTGTGTATACGACAGACTGATGACCATCAAGAAGAACAAAATCCGTGCCAGAATGGCAGTCCAACCTCCAGATCTTTCAGCAGTAATGCATCAATTTGACAGAAGATTTAATTTGGAATGACCGCTGAAGATGATATGAGTTGTGGTCCGTACATAATTTCTGTCTATAGAATTCATCTCCCAAGTCTTTTTTTTAAGAAATTTAAGTTTAGTTTGAATATCTTTTGGATAAGCAACATGTTTAATAATATATGCAAGTGGATTATAAACCAAATATATCATATGCAAGTTGAGAAATTTATCATCTATTTATCTAATTTTGGTATGATCAACCCTAGTTTTTTTTTTGGGTTGATAATCAAGCCTAGTTTAATAAATGCATTTGAGTATGGTTATTGGCCAAAAAACTGATTATTTAACTATAGAGAAAGCTAGGATTATCTTGTACAAAAAAAAAAAAAATTACATGATCATTATAAATGTTTGATCATTATAAACTTTATCAAGAGCATATATTGTACTTGTTATTGTGTGACTATTGCAAGATGTCGAGTAACGACATCCATAATCGATATCTTAGCCTCTTCAGGATTATTATGAGTTTCGATGTTTTGATTTTTAAAAAATTTCATCTTGGTTATAATGAACTAATTTTTAATATTAAAACATTTGGATTATTGCATTGTCTTTTATTTTCAAAACTGGCAACAAATTTTTAAAATGCACTAGGTACTCCCTCCGTCGTATAAAGATCTTAATAGCTGCTATTTGTTTAAAATCTCTTAAAATAGTAGGGTAAAGCACCTAAAACAGAAAGTTGTAAAGAACTTTTTTGGGATGGAAGGAGTAATGTCAAGATTATGGTAGATTTAAGAGAGTTTTAGAGATTTTTGCTAAAATAGCAAAACTAGAGAAACTATTTACCAATATAGCAATCCTTCAAAACTATTTCCCAAACTAACAAAAAATAAAGTTAAGTCAACCCAAAAAAGCAAAACCGTTTATAACAATTACTTCATTTTTTTTTTCTTTTGTTGCCTTTTCTCCTTTTTATTTTGTTATTATAGCATGAATGAAAAATATTAATATTAATTTATATTTGATTGAAACAATTTATATGGCTAATGTTATTTTACACCCACTTCAAAGTAAATATATAATATACCTTAATATAAATGAAGGAGAAAAAAAGAAAATTTATTACTTTTGAAAGAAGAATTTCAAATTTTAATGTTTTGGGTGTACATAAGTCAACGCAGTCTAGTTGATCTAGAAAAAAAAAACCATCATTTAGATTTTAATTTACAATTTATCTAAGCATTAATTGAGTTATTTTCAATTCATATCAAAAGATGACACTACTATAATGTGTTTAAAAACATGCTTAGTTAGAATCAAATACTTTGAAAGTCATGTTCATAAAATATATATGTCTTTAAACATATAATAATAATAATAATAATAATAATAAGATTATTCACAAACGAATTATGACTATCCCATGAGAGAATAAATAAATGTGAGCAAACTCATTTTAACTTACCATGAGTAATTTTACTGAGTTATTCTAGGATCTCAATGTTATTTTTTATTTTATTTTTAAAAAGAAAAATGATACTAAAATAATAAGTTGAACCTAATCAAACAAAGTTGGCTTTCTAAAAACTAAAAAAACGCTTCTTTGATTTTTGTTAAACAAAAAAGTTGACTTCAAATTATCTTTTATTAGTTTGGGAAATAGTTTTGAAAGATTGCTATTTTGGTAAATAGTTTCTCCCATTTTGCTATTTTAGAAAAAAACTCAAAGTTTTAAAGGGAGCTTAAAAGTAAGTTGTACCATTATTAAACTTGGAAAAACTACGTAAATTGTAAGTAGGATACCTCTTGCTACAACTTTCTAATAAATACTTTCAATTTGATTGGTTAATTTCATAATTTTTATTTATCGTAAACATATATACTTGTCAATTTAGTTGAATAAACTTTATAATAAATGTGCACAAGTTTATAGGAATTGTAATAGAGTTTTACCAATAATATTTTTTTTGGGTGTCCAACGTACGGCATTACCAATAATATTAAAGATGAACAAAAGTTATAAGTGGGCATAACATGATATGGCATGTATAGAAATATATAATGAGTTGCAAAAGAGTTGTGACAATAACCTAACTATTTTTCCGATTAAGTTGTACTCCTAGTATGATAGCAATACTATAATAAATCAAGCATGAGCGAACAGATTGATGATGACAAGTTGATTAATTGAAGAGTTTTGTGCTTTGTATATCGCACAACTGCGACATTGCATGCTCTTGAGTAGTTACGATTAGACACGAACTAGTTGATGAAGTGAAAGGGGGAAAAAGAGATATTGGGTGCGTTTGGGGTTGAGGTTGAAGTGATTTGAAAGTGTTTTCGGCAGCACTTTTATTTTTTCTAGGTGTTTGGCAATTTTTCCAAAAGTGCTTTGAGTGAAAGCAGTTTCCATAAATAAGATTTGAAAGCTGATTTTTCACCTCACCTATTCCACGGCTGTAGGTGAAAGCACTTTCAGGCACAGCTGCAGCACCTCACAACTACAGCACTTTCTACAGCACAACACTTGACAGCAACCCCAAACTCACCCATTAGCTCGTAGTTTTTTTAAAATCGCTCAACGTTGTAAAGTTTTCGCAATTGGTATCCTATGCTTTTTTGCTTCCCAATTGGGCATTGCATCTCACAAAATGTGGAAATAGTCGAATGCGATCGTACTTTTGATTCACTGATCAATTGATCGTTACCCATGCCATATGCTCCACAGCTAACAAATCATGAATTAGGTTCCTTCTGCTTACAATAATTTTTCGAAATTGATCAATCATATCTAAGTTTTTATTTATGTTTGGTCATCTATCAACTCAGTCAAACATTTTGCCATTCTTACGTGTTACCTTTGGTGCTTAACTAACTTTGTACCTTTTCAGCATAATATGAACAGCAATGTGGAATGCCAACACATCCTTGTACAAAACGAAATGATATTCAAATTTGCCCCTTCGAAAAGAAGGTTGCAATTTGATAATGCGTACTGTGCTAGCCGGGGACTTGATCAGTATCAATTGGATATGGAAAATCCCTTCACTCCCCAAAATTGAACAATTTGCTTGGTTTTGCATTAACGATAGCATCCAAAATATGGTCTTGCTTTTTCAAAGATGGTAAGTGTTATAATATACGCAAGTAAATAATAAAATAAACAAATAATCGACACAGAGATTTAAAATTGTTTACCAATAATGTGTTGCCTACGTCCACTATCAAAATGGAGACATATTGCATGTATATAGTTATGCATAATTTTTTTAACAATTCAAAATTCTGGTGTGAGTAGCCAATGCTCAAGTACCCAATTTTCAGAACACATAATTTATATAATGCCACATGACATAGAAAAGGGGAAAAGTGACACATTGACATATACTTACCAACATTTGATTAAGGGTGTGTTTTAATTTGTTCATTTGTATGTATGTAAGAATCTGAACTTAAACTGAACAAACTGGAAAAGAAAAAACTGAACTATAGGCATGTCAACACTCTTACAACATTCTTAGCTTTACTCTATAGAAAATTTAAACTATATATAGGCATGTAATAAAGTTGTAATAATTATTGGTACAACCTGAGTTGTAACTCATCGAAATTGTAGGTTTAATCTTGCCCTTTACCGTTTACACCGTCGATCCTTCGTTCTCTATGTCCAACACTTTAAAGTGTTTTGCGAAGAATAACTTTACATTGTGCAGATGATCAGAAACAAAATCCTATGATCGTCACATGTTAATCATCCAGATGAACACTAACGAATCTACGCAATTAGATAGTAAGATGTCAGATTATGGTGAAATATAACTTATAAACTCGAATATTCTCTAAGCTAAACAGGGAATATAGTCTTTGACTCTTTGATTATTAAAAGAATATATACAGCAACCAAAGGGAAATGCGTACATTATGAAACTATTGGTACTGGATAGCAGTAGATGAATGGAACATTTCTTCAACCTTTATGCGTGACCGACCATGACCGTAGGGCGAAATTGAAGAAGAACCGGAGGTAGCTTAGTAAGAGAAAAGATTGGCTGTAATCGAGTCACACAAAAGCAAGTGGGACACTGGGACAGTGGACCTAGCTAGTGACCACCTAAAAACACTTGGAAAAATTATATTTTGTTTTCAATAATAAGAGATACCAGGTTGTATCTTTAGTTCTTTCCCAATCTAACCTAATTGCAACTCTTGGTTGATTGAGAGTTGAGACTAAAAATTAGCAATTTGTAATAAAATTAACCAACTAATTTATATATTATGTGGCTGTTTGGCTAATATATATAGAAGATTGTAAGTCATTATCTAATATTTATTCTCTAATTTTCAATTTAATTTGTAATATTAAGTTAAGTTTAAATTTGTTGCAAGTTAGCAATGCTATTTCTTACACAATGGTTAATAATCACTTATTAGTTTAATTATGTCAATTTAACTTCTCTAAATAAAAAATTCAAATTTAAGATCGAGCAGTTGTCCGTGCAATTTTTATAAAATATACAATGTCTATATTAGGTTTCTATTGATCAATGTGACGTTATTCCTTTTGGATCAAATCATTCACTATTCAATTGTTATCAAATTTTAATCGTTTTCCTCTAGTTTACCTTTAAGTTATTGAAATTATTAATAAAATAGTTTTTCAATCTTGAGACTCATATATCTATTACTAGTGAAATTATATTCAGTAAAAGATAAATAAAATCTTGATAGCTTTGCATGTGTAAGCAAATACAAATACGTTACAATTTCTATTTTTCTGAAAAAAACTCATCCTTCATAGTGGCATCGTATGATTGTTCTCCGTATTATACTAGCTATCTTTACACTGTTTTGTTTATTTAATTACCTCATCAGTCCCTTTGAACTCAGTTCGAACACCTCATCAGCATACAAACACCAAAATCGTCACTAATGACGAAGACCAAAGGAGTCTGGAGAGATCAACAAGGTCAACCTTTATGGCTTCATGATATAATGCCCCTATCACATGTGTTCATGCATTGAAAGCGGGAACTACTTACTTTAGTATATACGGATTAAATGAAGAGTTACATATTTGAACCATACAGTATTTGTTAGTTGTTGTTAATAGCATGTCATAACTTATACGCTAGCTAGAACCTCCCCCTTGTAGTCTTGTACAGAGAACTAACTTTTCATTTCGATCTTATGCTATAAATATGATCACGAACCACCACTTTCATTTGTCATTCCCAACAGCTCACCTCTCTTCATATATCTCTTCGTCTCCCCTGAATTTGTTACAAAAGGAGGAGTCATATTTAAGCAAGTAGCCAAGTCGCAAGTCTTCAAGTTTTGGCTTTTTAAAAGGCTAATTAAAACTTGTATAAAATTTTACATCTATAGCATTATTATATATATTCTGCGGAAGTCGCCGGCTTGCATTGCGTTTGTCCCTATCTAGGGACCAAAAGCAACAACATAATCATACAGCTACATAATAGCGGTATTGAAGAACTGTCCGGGCTTTTAGTTTTGGATTCCGTTATCTCTCCTCTAGCTATTTTGCATATCTCGATCAGCACATGTCGAAAATGAAGGAGACGGGGGATAAGGCGGTAATGACAAAGAAGAAGAATAGGTTTGGGTCCATATGGACAATCTTCATGCATGCAGATGGTGCAGATGTAATCTTGATGATATTTGGGCTCATCGGAGCCATTGGTGATGGCCTCACATTGCCCTTAACGTTGTTCGTTACTAGTAAGTTGATGAACAACATTGGTGGCAGCAGTCTCAGTTTTGATAACCCTGGTGCTTTTACTCATGAGATTAACAAGGTATGCATTTCTTCTTCCTTTTTTTATAGTTTAAATAAATGGGCTCTAATTAATATTAGTCAATTTAGTCATTTGAGCTAGAACTAGTTCAACTGCATCATACTACTATATTCCGAAATATCATTAATTAAAAAAAGTTGACAACCGGTTAACATGATAGTATGTAGTATATAATATTGATATGATATGCATACATATTTCACAAATTTGAATGGGTAATACGGTTGCATGTGACTTCAAGAGCTAGCTGTAACAATTTATAGAGGTCATGAGGTCAATTATATTATTAGTCGCTTACAAGTTATAATCAATTGAGTGACATGCATGCAGTAGTCTCGTTTGTACAAAATCATGCAAAGGCATATTTTTAGAAGGGTTTTCTATTCAAACCCATTTTCCTTGTTGTTGTCCAAAAAAAAGTAGAAGTCAATTATTTTCCCTGATCACTTTGTCAGTTAGTATGCAAGTATCAACTTATCACCTGGCTGCTGGTGGTGTACGAAACACTGAAAGACTAGAATTTCAAGAAAAGTAGTTGCTCTGTTCATTGCTGTTATTTTCCTTCTTTAATTCTTTATATTTATGTCTGCGTTGCAGAATGCAGGAGTTCTGTGCATAGTGGCGGCTGGAACGTGGATTGTTTCTTTCTTAGGTGGGTCAACGGTTACATCACTGTTAGAGTTGTGTACACCTTTCCTTGTTAAGCGGATAAGTCAGGGGATAAAATCTTTTTTAACATTATGTTTTCTGTTTCTGACCAGTATTTTATTTAATTTAAAATATGTTGTTGTTGGCAGAGGGGTATTGTTGGACAAGAACAGCTGAAAGGCAAGCAGCAAGAATGAGATACAGATACTTGAAAGCAGTATTAAGGCAAGATGTGGGATACTTTGATTTGCATGTTTCTAGCACTTCTGAAGTCATCGATAGCGTTTCTAGTGACAGCCTTACCATTCAAGATGTCATCAGTGAAAAGGTACACTTAATAGTCAAGTATCAAAATGATATTTTTTTTTTAAATTTGGTGTGAAGACAAAATGATCTTTGGAAAAGAATTGTATTAACCCGTTTGGAGTCCAGATCCTCTGTTGTTCCCATCTAAACAGAAGATTTCCAGTTGCTCTATTACGTTGGGATTTGGTAGAAAAATAGGGGGGGTTTTGGGAAATTAAAAATAAAAACAAAAATCAACCAATCACATGTCTTTAAAGCACAACTAGAAATTTACAATAACTGGAGAGGATCCAGGCGCACCCGTTTGATATATTATGAGACGACTGGGTATTAATAACCTCTTGGCTACACAATAATGATCCCTCAACTGTACAATAATGACCCCCTCACCCAGTCTCATATCATGAAACGTAACAAGTTCTCTCATGATCTTTTACCCTTGGGAAAAGTTTCCATGCTCTTTTTCTCAATAAAAAAAAACATTTTCTTTACTCTTTAGGATTGATTTTTCGTGCATTACTCTAAATATTTACGGCAAGTTTTTGGTACACTGGGTGTACCGGTACACCTTGTGAATTTATGACTAATTACAAAGGAACTGACTAATGGTATTAAAAATGTGACTAATGTTATATGTTGTAATATTAGTTATAAATTCAGAAGGTGTACCCATACACCCGATGTACCTAAGAATTGGAGAAATATTTATGTATTGAACTAAATCAAAATCTCGTATTCGTAAGCAAATGGAATTTCGTAACTAAATTTTATCGGATCAAATTAAACTTCAAAACTAGGGAGCTTTGTCCCCTTGATAATAAAAAAAAAAAATTTGTAACAAAACTCTCCACATAAGAAGGTAAGAAGGTTCCGTATGTGATTTGTTAAACATTGACGTTTTGGTTAAGTTATTTACAGTTCTTTTATTTTATTTAAAGTTTTCCATCATTTTAGTGTTTTTTTTTTATATAGAAAAAGCTGATTTTGTTCAAAATAGTTTGATTCTGTTGTGTATAGACGAAATACAAAATCCATATTCTTTCATTTTCATATGATCGAGTTCATCCAACACATTTTAGTAAATTTTAGTGCAATCCAATACTTTTCGGTACTTGGTATCAAGTACAAATAAATACATTCCGATTTTCCCCGGCACTAAATTGACCATATGTAATTGCATGTAAATTTTATTCGGGCGCAAGTATGATTTCGGCATACTTATTGTTTATTCTTCTTCTTCTTAATAATAATAATAATAATAATAATAATAATAATAATAATAATAACGGTTTTTTCACGGGGTACCCCGGCCCTAAACTTTTACTTAATGCACCATCTATCCATTTCTATTAAAAGGTGCACCGGATACCCTTGAACTATGATAGTTTGCACCCCATGACCTTAATTTGGAAAATACTTTAAATTTTTACAAATTGGTCACTAGTTAACACCGTTAATGACCTTTTTAACCCTATCAAGATTAATATAGTTTTAAAAAATTACACGTTTAATTTTTAGGGTTACCCGGTGCAAAATAATATTAAACATGTAAAAAAATTTAAAACTATTTTAATCTTAATAAGGGTAAAATGGTCATTAACGATGTTAAATATTGACTAATTTGAATATTAAAGAACTTCCAAATTAAGGTCATGGGGCAAACTATCATAGTTCAAGGGTACCCCATGCACCATTTGATAGAAATAAATAGATAGTGCATTAAGTGAAAGTTCAGGGGTACCCTGTGAAAAAACCGTAATAATAATAATAACATAATTTCAGAAATGTCTTTAAAATGCCATATTAATCTGTACTACACGCCTCATCATTGAAAGGCTAAAAGCTAACGGTGTTAACATACACTATAGATTGAGCAGCCATTAACAAGGACAAAATGCGTAATATGAAATTTGGATATATACCCAAAAAGTAGTGGCAGTGATTAACTGATTATACAAAACCCGTATCATGCATATACGGATTTTACAATTTTCCGTTAGTGGAAAACATGCGCCGCTTACCTTTTCAATAAAGTTGATTGTTGATGATGTTTAATGTTGTTGAAAGTGATCTATACAGTAAAAGTGAGCACTCCAACCTTTTCCATTTATGAGCGTTCCAAATTCCAAGAGATCAGGCTTGACAATTCAATTAACAAGTTATTACTTTTACTTCGATTCAACAGAGTATTCAATTTGGTGTAGCTCACACGCAGTGGAAAGTTGTGGACATAGTCATTTTGAATTATCTGTTTTAATTTGTCGAATTGGGTGTTTTAATTTGTCCATAGAGTACTTGGGGTAACTTTGACATGTTTAATAGGGCAAAAGACTAGAAAAAAGTGAGCAAGTACTTTTGCCCATTATCTGTAGCGACAAACTTCAAGATCCTTTATTACAATTATTTAGTTGGTTAATAAAATATCCGTGACGATAATTTGTAATATTTGTGATAATAGACATTGTTATCCGTCACGACGGGTAACAGAATATGTGGTCACAGATATGAGGGGGAAGGTGGAGTCGGGTATGTGTTTCGGTTCGTAGGTTTAGGGTTAGGTATCTATATTGTTTAAAAATTTTAAAAATTGAAAAATAAAAATAAGTGGCTAAGAGTGCTTCCCCACTTTTTTTTGATTGTTTTACCCTCTTAAACACGTCTAGGTGAGCACAAATCTTCTATTTTGGAAGAACACAACATTACACCATTGAAATTAAAGTCAGTTTTACTCTTTTCTTATAAGTGCAATAAAAATGAGAATTTCACTTAAACTCTATGATGTATAATAGGTACTCTATATTTTTGCTATTATCTTTAGCCTTTTGGTTACCTTCAATTTTCATTTTTTTTTGGTGTCGTTAAGTACGTAGTTTAATTTGTAACAATGTATTTTTTTGATGACTTAAATTAATTTAGGAACAACATTTTGAGAAAACTTATAATCTTCAACAGACCCTAGCTAGAGTGATGCTTACTTATGTTGCTAATATTGATTCTTTTCCCGTGTATTTAAGGTACCAAATTTTGTGATGAACACGTCCACTTTCTTAGGCGCCTATGTTACAGCATTTTTACTCCTATGGAGACTGGCAATAGTTGGTTTCCCATTCGTTATTCTCCTAATAATTCCAGGCTTAATGTATGGCCGAATACTAATGGATTTAGCACGTAAGCTATCAGTTGAGTACACCAAAGCAGGGAACGTAGCAGAACAAGCAATTTCCTCCATAAGAACAGTATATGCATTTGTAGGAGAGAGTAAGACAATGGCCAAGTTTTCGGCTTCGCTCGATGGGTCCGTGAAGTTGGGGTTGAAGCAAGGGTTGGCTAAGGGCGTGGCTATTGGTAGCAATGGTGTGACTTTCGCTGTTTGGGCCTTCAATTCTTGGTATGGTAGCAAGCTTGTCATGTACCATGGTGCTCAAGGTGGGACTGTATTTGTTGTTGGAGCTGCTCTCGCCGTTGGTGGACTGTAAGTGTTTTGCTAACCATGTACTCTCATTCTTTAGTTATTGTTTTGTTTTACAGATCATGTGTTCCATATAATTTTCTGAAGTGCGGATTCAAATGACAAATTGATAACACCAGATAATTTATTTGGAAAACAATGTATATACTAGCCTTGTTTGGCACCTAGATGGAGCTGATAGGTGGATTTAACCAGTTGAAATGAACCTATAGGGGAGGGGCCTTGTTAATTAGTAGCTGTTTGGGATGAAAAAGTTAGTTGAACCAAACATTTGTAGCTATGATCAAACAATTAAACAAAATTTGAAGGTTTGACTAGTATAGTAGACGATGTTATAAACTCAAACCTTACTAATATGTATGAATCTAGCTTCAACGCTAAAACAATGGGACAATTGAAATTTTTTATAGGAAAAATTACCTTTTGGGAATCCGACTTATTGCATAATACCATTTTGGATACCTATATTATAGGTCAGGTACCCAAAAGGTAATTTTTCCAAAAAATTAACAAAAACTTTTCAATGAGGAAACTATGTCCCATTTTCAAGGTTTATGATAATAGAGTTGAAGTTTGTGAATTTGAGGTTTGTACAAAGTGGTGAGGTAAGGCATTGAGCCCCCACTCAATGAGGTTTATGTTTAGTGATGCTCTAATACGGATTAGTTTACTTAATGGTGGAGAAATATGATAGCAGTATTTTTGATTCGACAGTGAAATTTTGATATGAGACGACATTAATTATTCCAAGGAAAGAAAGAAATCGTGTCTAAACTGCTTTTGAAACACCAATCAATCAACTTTCAAGGTTGCATTCCTCACTGTAGGAGTGTGGGGGACATCGGAGCACTACTCGAATTGGAAGAAAACTTTTCGCTGATTTATTTCAACATCATTAATCAATATAATAACATTCCATCAAACCTTACAAATATACCATTGGTCGAGCGGCCGGCTTTGCATTTCTTCCTCACTGATTTTGGAAGTATTGAAACACAATGGCAGTAGAAATGAACTAAAAGAGGAGTATAATGGACCACTGTCTTAAATTTAAGAATTTAATTAAGTCATAGCCGTGGTGTTGCTTCCATTAGAATTCTCTCTAGATTAATGGTTTCTCGTTAGGAATCAAATTCAGCCTTTTTAAATAACTAAATGTTTTTTTGTTTCTTTTTAAAGTTAATGTTTCAATTCTGTTTAGTATAGCTTAGTTTAAGGGAAAAAATTACTTTTTGGGTACCCGACCTATGATATATTCCCAAATTGGACACCCGAAGTTTGGGTATTTACTTTTTGGGTACATGTACTTTGGAACATGTACCATAATGGGTTCCCACATGAAATTTTTTGTAACAGAAATCGGTTTAAATAAGACTTATATTAGTAATTTTACCTCCTGTTGTTGTCAATGTTGTTTTCACCCCCTTAGAAGTGATTAAAATAGAAGGAAAATGAAAATTTGTCCCCTGTAATCATTCCTATTACTAAGAAATTTAACCCTGTTTCATTCTGTTTGTCCCCAAAACTAAGTAAATTAAACAGAAAAATGACTCACGTGTGTTAA
This sequence comes from Pharnaceum exiguum, assembly GCA_900322385.1. NCBI lineage: Eukaryota > Viridiplantae > Streptophyta > Magnoliopsida > Caryophyllales > Molluginaceae > Pharnaceum > Pharnaceum exiguum. The sequence goes on from ONZK01000704.1 coordinate 41,971, forward strand.
AATTACTAATATATGTCTCATTTAAACGATATCTGTTTCAGATATTTCATGTGGTACCCATTATGGTACAGGTTCTAATTGTATAGGTACCCAAAAAGTAACAGCCCAAACTATGGGTGCCACTTTGGCATTATGCCATAGGTCGGGTACCCAAAAAGTAATTTTTCCTAGTTTAAGTCTTCCGTAATTTATGTGTGCCTTAGGTGCTGTTTGGGATTGTTTTTAGCTTTCAGTTTTCACTTTCGAAACTAAAAATTAATTTCTTGAAACCAGAAAAAGTGATTCTCAAATTCTATTGTCAGTTTTCAAAATTATAACAAAATATATCATGCCAAATGTTTTAATTTAATAACGTCATTATCACCAAGTTGAAAATATTTAAAAATCAAAAACTAAAAACTCACAGTGATCCCGATCCCGAACAGAGCCTTAGTTTTTCAATTTAGTTCATGAATTTATTTACTTCTTTTGAACTATATTTCAGTATATAGAAGTTTTTAGTCAACTCATTCTTGTAGGAGGGAGCTAATTCAATTAATTCAATATTTCCACTAGTTTTAATTATCTCAAAGTCAAGGAAAAAATTAATTATATTCTAACTTCACAAGTTCAATTGAGTTTGATGGAGTTTAGTTTAGTGTTTTTTCCCTGAGGCAGAAGTTTAGAATAGTTAGGTTCTAAATAGTTAAATTTGATGTTAGAGGAACAAAACATGTCTTATAAACTATAAAGCCAATAAGGTGATGAAATGATGGACGTAGACTTCTAAAAGGATGGTGAAAGATGTGAAGGGAAAAAAGCTGAATTTTCATATAAAGTACGATTGTACGAACTACAGTAGTGGATTCAAATCAAAGTCGAAGAACAAAACTTATAACTATTTGCACTCATCCAAGTTTCAAGTGGGTTTATATTGTATTAGGGAGTTAAATATTTACATATTTCACAAATTTTATAGTGGGAATTTTGGGACATTTGGAATTCAAGTCGTGTCATTTGACACCCCTCCTCAATAGGTGGCTCCGCCCCTGACGAACTATGCCAAAATGACTTTTACATGCACAAATCAAGATTAAAATATATATACTTCCTCCATTCAATGTAATTATTATTTAGTCAAGTTTGATCATTAAGTATTTAAAACTTTGAGCGAGTTAAAATATGAAAGTTATTTGATTAGATTATTTACTAATTTTATTGTTACAATATGTTATCTTTTACAAATTATACTCATTAGTTACATACTAGTAAAAATAGACGTTATTATCGACCTCAAAAGTCAAACTGGACAATTAAATCTGGACGAGGGGCATAATCTTTAAATGGGCATTGTAGTGAAGTTATGAATTTAAATAGGAAAAACTTTACTTCCTTCAAACCTCACATAAAGAAAGTTATCCTTAACCAGAATTACGTCAGTCCATCACAGCATCACTCCACTATGTGAGTGCTTACCGTTTAAATTACACTTTTATTGATCTTTCAGCAATCATGTAAGCATTGTGTATGATGTATCATCCTGAATCCAGAGACATAGAGTTTGCCGATGCTCATAAGCCGTTTGACGAAATGCCTAGCTGGAGAACCCACTCCTTGGCCTCGTTTGGTAGTCAGTTTGTTGGGGCAGCTTGTGCCTCCTTGGCTGGTTTGACCAAAAACCAGTTCATAAGTTCCAAAAAAAAGTGTTTGGTAAATAACTGGTTTAGCTAGCTTAATCCCCCCAACCAGCTGTAAAACAACAAGCTGCCCTCCCCCAACTGGTTCACATCAGCTGGTCAACCCAGCTGACAACATTCAGCTAGTCGAATCCAACTATCCAATCCAGCTACCAGCTCTAGCCAATTGCCAAACAGGGCCCTTTTCTTTCCTATCATGTAATGTTTATATCATCACATGAATGTGAAAAAATTCCAGTATATAGCCTATATATAAGGAAAGAGATGCTCAGTTTAAATGTGAAACCTATTGTTGCGGTGTTGCCTCTTAGGGCTCGCCTGGATTTGGGGTAATCAGCGTGGTGACAATGACAAGTTCTTTAGAAGAACGATACTCGAAGATAATTTAACTATGTAGCTCTATTGATTTTTCAACATTTTTATTAAAATGGACTTATTGGACTGCATGTGTACAGATCACTGGGTTCGAGTCTGTCGAACGTTAAGTACTTTTCAGAAGCTGCATCAGCAGGAGAAAGGATAATGGACGTAATAAATAGAGTCCCTAAGATCGACTCTGAGAACATGGAAGGACTGACACTGGAGAATGTTTCCGGTGACGTAGAGTTCAAAAACATCCAGTTTGCATACCCTTCGAGGCCTGAATCCATAATTTTCCGAGACTTCTCGCTCCAAGTTCCAGCAGGGATGACGGTTGCATTAGTAGGTGGAAGTGGTTCAGGGAAGTCTACTGCAGTAGCTTTACTGCAACGGTTTTATGATCCGATAGGTGGAGACATATTGTTGGATGGAGTGGCTATTGACAAACTGCAACTTAAGTGGTTGAGGTCCCAAATGGGGCTAGTGAGCCAGGAACCTGCTCTTTTTGCAACGTCGATCAAGGAGAACATACTTTTTGGCAAAGAAGATGCTACTTTGGACGAGGTTATTGAAGCTGGCAAGGCATCCAATGCTCACACTTTCATAAGTCAATTGCCTCAGGGCTATGATACCCAGGTAATTAAAAGTAAATAAAGGAGTAATCTTTCCAAATAAATTGTCGTCCATTATTTAATGTACTGTCAATTCAGATACTGTACCACTTTTTCTGTGCAACATCAACCGTAGGGTAATACTTTGGTGTAGCAGATAATATAGCTTCATACAGACTCAGATGAATATGTCACCCACTCACCCAAGTCTGGAGATGATGAGAGTGAATCAGTGAAGTGTGAATTTGTTAAATAATTTCGACGTATTGAGTCTTTGTCATGATTAGAGTTTGTAAATTCTCAATCGTAAACTTATTTCATAATGCAGTACATGAATCTCATAAATAAATATGTCATGTCAAATAAGAACATGGTATGGATGAATGCTTAATGCGTGTGTTCTGCACTACATGAGGAGAGACTTAGTATAGTTTTCCGGTCCATTAACATGATACAAGCAAGATCGAATAAGCTCTAAATTTGTCATATCACCTATAGACAAGGTTTTTGTCAACTTTTAATGTTTGAGAGAATAGCTTGAATCTTCTGATCTTGCTTTCTCAATTGATGCTTTGTAAGTATTCAATTAATCATGTACAATAATGGTGGTAGGTCGGAGAAAGAGGGGTGCAAATGTCTGGAGGCCAGAAGCAAAGAATAGCAATAGCTCGAGCCATAATCAAGAAACCTCGCATCCTCCTCCTAGACGAGGCAACTAGTGCATTGGATTCTGAGTCAGAGCGAGTTGTCCAAGAGGCTCTTGACAAGGCAGCTGTAGGCAGGACGACTATTATTATTGCCCACCGCCTTTCTACCATTCGCAATGCTGACATGATAGCTGTCCTTCAGAATGGGCAGGTCATGGAAATTGGTAGTCATGATGATCTCATCACCAATGAGAATGGGATTTACAGTTCACTTGTACAACTGCAACAAACTGAGAAACCTCAGGATGACAGAAACATGACAATGGCATCAACATCACACACATCCATATTCAACAATGCAGATTATAGACATAGCACAAGTAGTCGGAGGCTCTCGATGGTGAGTCGGTCAAGTTCAGCTAACTCAGTTGGGTCAGCCTATGAGTCGGACCTTGGCCCTGAGTCCAAAGATCAAGTCAAACATCCTCTGCCATCATTTAAGAGGTTGCTGGCCTTGAACTTGCCTGAGTGGAAACAGGCGGGGTTTGGTTGCTTCAACGCGATGTTATTCGGAGCTGTCCAACCAGTGTATGCTTTCGCCATGGGGTCCATGATTTCAGTTTATTTCTTGCAAGATCATGAAGAAATTAAGAAAAAAACAGTGATTTATGCTTCATGTTTTCTTGCGTTGGCAGTCTTTTCCTTGCTGGTGAACATAGGTCAACATTACAGTTTTGCATACATGGGAGAGTACTTGACCAAGAGGGTGAGAGAGAGAATGTTGTCCAAAATTTTAACCTTTGAGGTTGGGTGGTTTGATCAGGATGAAAATGCCACTGGTGCAGTTTGCTCCAGGCTTGCCAAGGATGCCAACGTGGTAAGTTTATGCTCCTTCAAATTAGGTTTGCTAATGGTTACTGGTTAATCAACAAATAGTCTATAGATGGCTAATGTATGGTCTTGGGCAATTTAACAGGTAAGATCTTTAGTGGGCGACCGGATGGCACTTTTGGTCCAAGTCATTTCTGCCGTGGTTATCGCATTCACAATGGGCCTGATTATTGCTTGGAGGCTAGCTATTGTCATGATAGCCGTCCAACCGGTCATCATAATGTGCTTTTACACACGGCGAGTACTCCTTAAGAACATGTCGAAGAAGGCCATCAAGGCTCAGGATGAGAGTAGCAAGTTGGCAGCTGAAGCTGTGTCCAATCTGAGAACTATCACTGCCTTTTCTTCTCAAGATCGTATGCTTGCCTTGCTTGAGAAGGCTCAAGAAGGCCCAAGGAGAGAGAGTATTCGACAGTCGTGGTACGCGGGCATTGGGCTAGGAACTTCGCAAGGGATCAATATATGTGCATGGGCCTTAGACTTCTGGTATGGCGGAAAGCTCATTTCTCAAGGGTATCTCACAGCTAAGGAGTTGTTTGAGACTTTCATGATCCTAGTGAGTACTGGTCGGGTTATTGCTGATGCTGGGAGCATGACCACTGACCTTGCAAAGGGAGCTGATGCTGTAGGATCTGTGTTTGGGGTTCTTGACCGTGTTACTCGAATTGAGCCAGATGATCCCGAAGGATATCAGCCAGTGAAGATAACGGGTCATGTGGAGATCAAAGATGTGGACTTCGCGTACCCAGCCCGCCCTGATGTTATGGTCTTCAAAGGCTTCTCGATCAACATTCAAGCTGGAAAATCAACTGCTCTTGTGGGCCAGAGCGGTTCAGGTAAATCGACCATCGTTGGATTAATAGAAAGGTTTTATGATCCAATCAAAGGGGTTGTTAAGATTGACGGACGGGACATTAAAACATACAACCTTAGGTCCCTAAGGAAGCATATTGCCCTTGTAAGCCAAGAGCCTACTTTGTTTGCTGGTACCATAAGGGAGAATATAGTATATGGAGCTGGAGATGACACAGATGAAACAGAGATAATTGAGGCTGCAAAGGCAGCCAATGCTCATGATTTTATATCCGGATTGAAAGAAGGGTATGATACATGGTGTGGAGATAGAGGAGTGCAATTGTCTGGAGGACAAAAGCAGCGAATAGCGATAGCAAGGGCAATCCTAAGAAACCCTGCGGTGTTGTTGCTTGATGAGGCTACAAGCGCCCTTGACAGCCAGTCGGAAAAGGTTGTTCAAGATGCACTCGAAAGGGTGATGGTTAACAGAACTAGTGTGGTCGTGGCGCATAGGTTGAGTACCATACAAAACTGTGACCTTATTGCAGTGTTAGATAAGGGCCAAGTCGTGGAGAAAGGGACACATTCATCTCTTTTGGCTAAGGGGCCTAAAGGAGCGTACTATTCTTTAGTGAATCTTCAAAGGGCGCCTGAATCTGGGAGCAGAGCTGACTAGGATCCGCATTTTTGCTGGTGAGTTGTAGCTTCAAGAAAGGATCAGCTTCAAGTAACGTGTATGAATGTTGCAGAGGTAAATTAGGAGATCCAAGTGTAAATAGGTGAAGTGGTGTACATAATCAATAGCTTCAGCCAAGCATCTCATTAGTAACGCTGAAGTCATTTCTTTCTTTTTTCTTTTCCTTTCTATTATTTTGTTTACAATTTGCTCAAATTTAACAATACGATGTCAGCTTGTCAAGATTGAATTGAATGAAAGCTACAAGCGAAGCTAAAAAAAGGTGAAGGAAATGAAAAAGTGAATTCGAAGAAGCTGCAAGCGAAAAGAAACGCCAGTGATCCTTCAACTAGAGTCTCATAATTGTATCACATCATTAATTCAAGCCAACACTCGCACAGTCGCACTACTAGCCTGCCTATCCCCTACACTATCAAGGCATCAAACTTAATTTTTTTCTGAGTCTGGAGTCACAAAAGACATACTGTAATACAAAAGGCAGACGGCTTCTCATGATGCCTTTAGAACATATATAAGTGCCTAAGTACGTAGGATATGATTTTCATAAACTTACTTGCTGTCAATGAAAATGATAAAAATTGAGTTCCAATCCGGATCCAATGTTGAATGAAGCAGTGTTGTTGGATGAAGCGATGAGTACCCTCGATCGGCAGCTCATAGGTTGAGTTCATACAGAATTGTGATTATAAAGAACCTTTTTTTATTGACAGTGATAGAAGGTTAACTTTCCCCTCCCCATCCCCAAAAGTGTGATTGATAGTAGTGTGATCAATAGCCTACTACTGTCTCATATTGTCATAGGCCTCAATCTTGTCCGGCTTGTAACACCTTCCCCTTTGCGTGGGAGTCACCTCACATATCTATCATAACGAGCGTAGTCTTCATTCACCCGCACCCTTTGAACTGTGGAAATTCCTAGAAAGTCACTCATCCAAAACACTATTGCAATGATGGGATGCTTAATTGTGGAGTACGTTAAAGATGGACTTCATGAAAAGAAGGTGCACATTACCACATCAATCCTCTTAAATATCTTAAATTTGGTGGGTATTACAATCACATCTACTCAAATAACGCAACATCGTCGTTGTGGTGATACGCCCCTTTGTACACCTATCACAAGCCGTAGATCCACTCCCTTGATCTAGGCGCGCTACTGCTAAACAGATGCTCCTTAACCTTTGGCCTCTTAACCTAAGGAACCAAATTTGTACCAGCACTGTCAATGAGCAAGTGAAGTAGTCAGTAGAAAAACCCTTCCGAATATACGGGCTCGTTATGATAGATTTTCTTTTCTATACTCATTTGGCATCAATCACAATCATCCACTCAATATTAAGTAAGAGCTGACATATAAAGATTTGTGCTAACCTTGGTACCCTTGGGTGGGCAAAACGGAAAAAACGAGGGCAAACACTTTTACCCAAGGGTACTAAGGTTAGTCCAAGTACTCAAGACATATAGTTTGTTTCAGTAGTTTATACATTTCATGTTTTTTTTTTACTCAGGAAACAAACATTGATGATGCATAAACCACTACAACTTGCAAATTAATAACTAGGGCATCAAGAGTCCAATAATATTCCTATATATTTGAAGTCTTCCATTACAGTTGTTGCCTCTAAGGAGAATATTACTAGAAAGAACTTATTAATTATGTAATCCGAATATAGTTATCTGCTGAACATGGGGGATTGGTATAGTTTCACTTCAACAAATAAAAAAACCTCTAGTCAGTGCATTCATGCATTTAATTAGTGGTTTAATAAAATAGTATGATATGTTTAACTAGTACTCACTATGATAGTATGATATAACATAACAATAAGTCAATAACTAACAGAAACTCAAGAGACTTCAGAGGGATATGTGTGAAAGCAAGATGGAAGAGAAAAACAAGCACAAAAAAGGTTCGTTCAGATTGATTTTCATGCATGCTGACCACATAGATGTGTTCTTAATGGTTTTAGGATTCATCGGTGCTGTTGGTGATGGCTTCACATCATCATTTAGATTTTTCGTCATTAGCAAGGTGATGAACAGTTTTGGTGAAACAATAACTTCTTTTGACCCTGAAGCTCTGGTACAACATGTCAACGAGGTACCGAGTCACTAATTATTTATAGCTAATAATCTCTAAATGTAATTTTTTTTAATTTACTGAATGTAAATATCATGTTTCTTTGTTGGAATAACCTGCAGAATGCAATCATTTTATGTTACTTCGCAGCTGCCGCATCAGTGTTTGCTTTTCTAGGTGGGTATTATCATGACTATCTGAATAATCGTTCTCTGTAATTTAAATGAATAAATGCTTTTGATGTCGTTAAGTTGTTGCGAGATGATAATGGTCCAAAAAAAATGATGAATGTTGTGATGAATTTTGTGAAACAGAGGGATATTGTTGGACAAGAACAGGGGAGAGGCAAGCAAGAAGAATGAGACAAAATTATTTAAGAGCAGTATTACGGCAAGACGTGAGCTACTTTGACTTGAAAGTCACCAATGTGTCCGATGTGATAACTAGTGTGTCCGCGGATTCTCTTGTTATCCAAGATTGTATCAGTGAGAAGGTATTTTCACATTTAGCACCTTATTAATTAGTTTCAAATAGGTCCAGTGCCTATTAAGTTGAAAGAATTATCTCCATCTATTAGCTTTAGGTGATTATGGAGTATAGCAAATTGGCTACAAAACCTTCCATTAGCAAATACATGGGTCAATCTCGGAAACAAACTCTCTGTTTTCTTTAAACAGGGGTTTGAACGTAGTCGCTCTGGTGAACCAAATGGGCAACTTAACCCAAAAAAAAAACTGTGAAATATCTTTCGGATGAAGGGAATAGCTATTTATGTCTTCGTTTGTGTACTCCATATACTAACCATTGGCTTCTATGCCATTCAGGTACCAAATTTTCTGATGAACACATCTCACTTCATAGGCTCCTATCTTACTGCATTCTTACTCCAGTGGAGACTAGCAATAGTTTCCTTTCCTTTCATCGTATTTTTGGTAATTCCGGGTATACTTTACGGCCGAATATTAATGAATTTGGCAAGGAAGTTAAAGATCGAGTACAACAAAGCAGGGAATGTAGCTGAGCAAGCAATTTCCTCAATTAGAACAGTTTATGCATTTGTAGGAGAGACCAAGACAATGGCCAAGTTCTCTGCCGCGCTTGAAGGGTCAGTGAAGATAGGACTCAAGCAAGGTCTAGCAAAGGGTGTTACTATCGGTAGCAGTGGTGTGACTTTTACAATATGGGCTTTCAATGTTTGGTATGGAAGCAAGCTCGTCATGTACCACGGCGCTAGCGGTGGTACTGTGTTCATAGCTAGTGGTAGTCTCATCGTTGGTGGACTGTAAGTGATATGCGACAATCCATTCTTGAGACGGTCATGAAACGGGTGAACTCAGTGTTTCTAACTTCATTATTGAAATCGGTCTTTTGGTTTGCATGTGTACAGATCTCTAGGACCAAGTTTATCCAACTTAAAGTACTTCTCTGAAGCTGCTGCTACAAGCGAACGGATCATGGAAGTAATTAAAAGAGTCCCAAAGATCGATCCAGAAAATATGGAGGGACTAACTTTAGAGAAAGTTTCAGGCGATGTTGAGTTTAAGAATGTTGAGTTTGCATACCCTTCAAGGCCGGAGGCAATAATTTTCCGAAACTTCTCCCTTCGAGTACCTGCAGGGAGGACTGTGGCATTAGTAGGTGAAAGCGGTTCAGGAAAATCTACAGCTATAGCATTGCTTCAAAGGTTTTATGATCCAATTGCAGGAGGAATATTGCTAGATGGAGTGTCTATTGACAAGATACAACTTAAATGGTTGAGGTCACAAATGGGTCTAGTTAGCCAAGAGCCCGCTCTTTTTGCTACTTCAATAAAAGAAAACATAATTTTCGGCAAAGAAGATGCTACGCTGGAGGAAATTACTAAAGCTGCTGAAGCATCTAATGCACACAATTTCATCACCCAATTCCCTCAAGGCTATGATACACAGGTGCGTATAATCACTAAAATCATGTTTATCATTGTCAATGTACATTTTTGATGTGCTGCACTTTCAGATGAAGAAGCTAGGCATCTACATCACCTATATGAACTTGTTTCCCAGTCGAGTACATTTTCATGTAACATGAAATGCACGCTCGCAATACGTACTAGAAGCTCATCATGTATAATAAAAAAGCCTTCAAAATATTAGGGAGCAATACATCTGCTTGTTGCAGTCCTTTTTTGTGATATCAGTAGTTGTTATTGTGCAATAGATACTACAAAAACATGGCCTATTCATTAAGTCCAGGTTCAATTCTTTATCTTAACTCTTAAGTGAACTTTTCTCATGACTCAAGTTCCCAGTCTACATTAAGTACATATCGTTGACTCTTGTGTAATATTGAGGGTAGGTTGGAGAACGAGGAGTACAAATGTCTGGAGGGCAGAAGCAAAGAATAGCAATAGCTCGAGCCATAATCAAGAAACCCAGTCTCCTTCTCTTAGATGAGGCAACAAGTGCATTAGATTCTGAGTCAGAAAGAGTTGTCCAAGAGGCTCTCGATGTGGCTTCCGCAGGCCGAACCACAATTGTTGTTGCACACCGACTCTCGACCATCCGCAATGCTGACATGATTGCCGTTATTCAAAATGGCCACATCATGGAATTAGGGTCTCACGACGAGTTGATCACTCAAGAGAATGGGCTCTACAACTCACTCGTACGCTTGGAACAAACAAAGAAACCGAAGGACAAGAAAAGCTTGTCATTAGATACAACGTCGTCACACTCATCCAATCTCATCAGTGAAGAATTAATAAATTCAATGGGCAGTCAAAAATGCTCAGTGGTAAGTCGATCAAGCTCGGTTAAATCAGATGGACTAACGCACGACTTAGCTAATAATGAACAAGGTAGTGTATCAAGAGATCAAGACAATCGCCCTTTGCCATCTTTCAAGAGATTGCTAGCCTTCAATTTGCCTGAGTGGAAACATGCGGTGTTCGGATGCTTCAACGCAATGTTATATGGTGCAGTGCAGCCAACTTATGGTCTTGCAATGGGCTCAATGATCTCAGTTCTTTTCCTACAAGATCATGAGGAAATTAAAAAGAAGACCAGGACTTACGCTTTGCTGTTCCTAGGCTTCACAGCAATCTCTTTGGTTCTGAACATTGGCCAACATTATTATCTTGCATATATGGGTGAGTACTTGTCCAAGAGAGTCAAGGAGAGAATGTTGTCCACATTGTTAACCTTTGAGGTTGGGTGGTTTGATCAAGATGAAAATTCTTCTGGGGCTCTATGCTCTAAGCTTGCCAAAGATGCCAACGTGGTAATTCTTATTTCTCCAGACTTTGTTCAAGTTCATTATTCAATTTATTTTCTAAAGCATAGGGTTAGTTGTTGCTAAGTTGATTAAAATCTCCAATTTGAGATTTTTTTATGGTTCTCTTTTCTTACAGGTGAGATCTTTAGTGGGCGATCAGATGGCACTTCTTATTCAGACCATATCTGCAGTTGTAATCGCTTTCACAATAAGTTTAATCATTACATGGAGGCTAGCCATTGTCATGATTGCTGTTGAACCCCTATTCGTAGCATGCTATTATACGCGTAATGTTCTTCTTAAGAGCATGATAAAGAAGGTCATCAAGTCCCAAGAAGAGAGTGGCAAGTTGGCAGCTGAAGCTGTGTCCAATGTCCGAACCATTATCGCCTTCTCGTCCCAAGGTCGCATCCTTGCTATGCTTGAGCAGGCCCAACAAGGCCCGAGGAGGGAGAGCATTCGAAACTCATGGTATGCTGGCATGGGACTTGGAGTTGTGGCAGGGGTTACCATGTGTATTTGGGCATTGGACTTTTGGTATGGCGGTAAGCTTATAGCTCATAGGTACCTAACTGCCAAGGAATTTTTCATAATCTTTGCGATCCTGATGAGTACAGGTCGAATCATTGCCAATGCCGGGAGCATGACAACAAACTTTTCAATCGGGACTAATGTTCTGAGTTCTATATTTGCTATCCTTGATCGAACCACTCTTATAATGCCTGATGATTCTGAAGGTTACACGCCTACTACTGTGAACGGTCACATTGAGATAAATGATGTGAGCTTCGCATACCCAACTCGCCCCGGTTGTTTAATTTTCCAGGGTTTCTCAATCGAAATTGAACCTGGTAAATCAGTTGCCCTAGCAGGCCACAGCGGGTCAGGAAAATCGACGATAATCGGATTAATGGAGCGGTTTTATGATCCGATCAAGGGAGTTGTAAAAATTGATGGGCGTGACATAAGGACTTACAACCTTAGGTCCCTACGGAAGCACATTTCTCTTGTGAGCCAAGAGCCAACATTGTTCGCAGGTACTATAAGGGAGAATATTGTGTATGGTGTTGGAGATGACATTGCTGAATCAGAGATTACTGAAGCTGCAAGGGCAGCAAATGCTCATGATTTTATTGCCGGATTGAAAGATGGTTATGATACATGGTGTGGAGATAAAGGTGTTCAACTATCGGGAGGACAAAAGCAAAGAATAGCAATCACTAGAGCTATCTTGAGAAACCCCTCAGTTTTATTGTTAGATGAGGCAACTAGTGCCCTTGACAATCAGTCAGAAAAAATTGTTCAAGATGCACTGGAAAAGGTGATGGTTGGTAAAACATGTGTTGTAGTGGCTCATAAGTTGAGCACCATACAAAACTGTGATATGATTGCCGTGTTGGATAAAGGTAAAATTATAGAGAAAGGAACTCATTCTTCTCTTTTGGCTAAGGGACCTGGAGGTGCTTATTATACATTGATGAATCTTCAAAGAGTTTCACATGACATTTACAATTCGGATTAAATGCTTCATTTTCCTTATGGCATGGCTAACTAGCTTCAAGAAGGTGGCATGTGTTATATAATATATATTCAAATTGTAACAGATTCTTGTCATTATTTTAATTTGATAGATGTTGTAAATAATATATTTTCAAAATAATACATTGCATTCTCGCTTATGGTTTCGTTACATGCTGAGCTTTAAAGACGTACAGTTCTTTCTTGATACTTCTTTTGCCTTGGCATGCATGTGGCTTGACTTGTTCTATCAGACATTTGACTTAATCATCATCAAAACTAAGGGACTCAACAACATAGTGCGGATGTACTAGTTTAAGTTGTCGAGAAGAGAGAGTTGCTCAAGTGGTAGACAGCATACCTCCAATCCCTAAGGTTGGGGGCTCGATTCTTATCGGCCTCAGTGCCTCCCTTTACACCAAAAAAAAAAAGTTGTCGACTAGCCGGCTGTAGCTTCATATTGTGCTTCCATGCTGTAGCATCAGTTGATTTGCTTTTTTGAGTATTAATAAAACTCACTCCAAGTATCAAACAAAAAAAAAGTGAAGTCGAAGAAGCTGCAACCGAAAAGAATCTCCAGTGATCCTTGAACTTGAATCTCATAATTCAAGTGGATGCTCACACAGTCGCACTAAATGCCACTAGCCTGCACTATATGGCCGCTATTAAGGCACAACCTTTGTCTTATATCCGTACTCCTACTAATTCAAATTAGCTTTTTCCAATTGGTGGCTCAATTTTCATACGTCTCATCGCCTCCTCTAAACCAAAAGTAATTTGATTTTGTTTTGGAAGGGTGACTGTGAAGTAGTTAACGGGACTAGTGTCATTGTAGGTCATTGGTTGAGTTCCGTACAGAATTGTGATTTTAAAGCAGTTCCTTTTCTTTTTTTTTTTTGACAATGATAGCAGTGTTATATAGGGGTAAGTTACCCCTCCACCCCCACCCAAGTGTGAATTGATAGTAGCGTGATCGATAGCCTACTACTGTCTCTATTGTCATAGGGCCTCCGTCTTGTCCGGTAGGACAAAACCTGTAACACCTCGCCCTTTAATTTGCAGCAGGAGTTATCTCACCGTCTTACTTTTGGGAGTTGGTGCTGGCCTCACATGTCATTCAGGCGGGTTTTGTCCTCCCTTACCCTCACGGCTCGCACGTACAGGGGCCTAAGACAGGCCATATGCTCGTATGCACGTGGAAAATAATGCTATTGTTTCATATTTCTACGATTTTGAATTATTTAGCTTCGAAAGAGACAAGTAAAGATTAAATCACTTGTAATTATATGGTGCATTATTATAAATTATACTCCGTACAAGTCGGCTACGCCATTACATAAATTTTACTCATGCACATGATCATACGAGTTGTTAATGAGCTACTTGCATAAAAGTAGTCGTTTACTTTCGAATTAATAAGCCATTTGAATTTCCATCACCAAACTACATAGGTAGTTTAAACAATTCATTCATTGATATAGAGAGTGATAGTTGCCTCTCCAAAACCATATTGCTCCCTGAGCAATATTGCCAATCAGAAAGAACAGCTAGCTGACCGAGCTTCACCGGCTCACTAGTTTGTAAGCTGAAAGGATGATGGAGAAAAGGGCAGAGCAGCAAAAGAGTCCATATATGTCAATTTTCATGCATGCTAACTATGTTGATGTGTTGTTGATGGTATTGGGATTCATAGGATCCATTGCAGAAGGGGTTGGAGTGCCTTTAAGACTTTACATCATTAGCAAGCTCATGAATAACATCGGCCAAACCGTTAGTTCTTTCAACCCTGAAATTTTGCAACGTAACATCAATAAGGTAATTTAACTATATCTTAACTAATGGTTATCCATTCAATCAAATCTATTTCGTAGACCATCCGAATGTCAATGGAGATTTATTTAACTGTTTTTCTGCACTATGATAACAGAATGCCATCATCTTATATATGTTACTTTGCAGCTGCCTCATTTGTGTTGTGCTTCTTAGGTGAGTTAACCTCTCCACTTTCGATATAAAATGGAACACAACTCCTCGGTCTTCTCTGTTTATCTGGACGTTTTTTAGAATATGACAGTCGTTGACTCGAGTATTTTGTGTATACATTATTGTGTAGAGGGATATTGTTGGACAAGAACGGGAGAAAGGCTAGCAACAAGGTTGAAAGAGAGATACTTCAGAGCAATTTTGAGGCAAGATATGCAATATTTCGACATCCATGTCACCAATGTTACCGATGTGATCACTAGTGTGACTACTGACACACTTATTATCCAGTATTTTGTCAGTGAGAAGGTAACCAATTTTGCTTGTTCTTTCATAATGCCCTCTCAGGATTAAGTGGCCATGCGCCCATGCCTATTTCCTAGCACTACTTAGAGGGTGTTTGGCCTAGATTATGTACTTGTAATTTGCATCTAATTCTCCTTCCTCTTTCTCCATTTCCTTCACAAATCAACAACCTAAAAGCTAAAAAAGACTCTCACAATGCCCAAAAGCAAAAGCACCAATTTGATGCTTTTGATTTTGATCATTTTGAGAGTAATTATACACTTCATTTTGATGATGGTGGAGGAGGTGGAGAGAGTGAGAAAGAAATACAAAGTAAAAGCACTTTAGAGTGAATCTTGGCCGAACACCCTCTTAGTCTCTGTACTCTGTCGAGATTCTCAAAAGTCCATCCTTATTATAATGGTTAGAAAATCTGGTCCTGGAAGCCTAAGGAAATGCTAAAATCTGCTCTTTCTTCTAATGAGTAGAGTAGATTGTATGACTATTGAGTCGTTACACTCAAAAAATAATCAACTCTAACAATATTCTTTTCTTCTTACAGTTTCCGAATGTTGTGATGAACCTGTCCATCTTCCTTGGGAGTTATTTGATAGCGTTTTTGATGCTATGGAGATTAACCATTGTGGGACTTCCTTTTGTATTTCTCCTTGTGATCACTAGCTTGGTGTTCGGACGCATTATGGTAAGTCTTGCAAGAAACATTAGGCAGGAAGATATCAAAGTTGAAAGCATAGCTGAGCAAGCAATATCTTGTGTCAGAACAGTATATGCATTTGTTGGAGAAACGAAGACTATGGCGAAATTCTCAGCAGCTCTTGAAGGCTCGCTTACACTGGGGCTAAAACAAGGCATGGTGAAAGCACTGGCACTTGGCAGCAGTTCTCTGACAAATGCTATTTATGCTTCCTACTGTTGGCAAGGTAGCAGATTAGCCATTTACCACGGTACTCTAGGAGGAACAATCTATGCTACTGCCGTTTTAACAGTGATTGCTGGAGGGTAAGTAAAAGACATTCATCTTTCATTCTGGTTAGTCAAAATAATTGTGTGTTTGAGGAAGTCACCAAGTCTAGATATAAAGTGGCATCGCTTTTGGTACACCACCATAATGGAGCATCAAATCACACATGTTTCTAATATACCTAGATGTTGTGACTGTGTTTGACGTTCTTCCTATGTCAAATGAATGTAGCGCACTTGGAAATGTGTTAACAAAGCTAAAGTATATGTCAGAGGCCATTACAGCCGCAAAACGAATAATGGAAGTGATAAAAAGAGTGCCTGAAATCGATTCTGAGAACATGAAGGGACAATCACTTGCTAACTTTTGTGGGAATATAGAGTTCAAGCACGTCAATTTTGCATACCCTTCAAGGCCAGAAAAAATGATTCTTCAGGACTTTTCCCTGAAGGTTCAAACAGGAAAAACAGTTGCTTTAGTTGGAGAAAGTGGATCAGGAAAATCAACTGCTATAGCTTTGCTACAGAGGTTTTATGACCCAGTTGGTGGAGACATTTTGCTCGATGGGGTGGCTATCGATCAGCTACAACTCAAGTGGTTGAGGTCCCAAATGGGGCTTGTTAGCCAAGAACCTGCCCTATTTGCCACCACTATCAAGGAAAACATACTTTTCGGCAAGGAAGATGCTACTATAGAAGATGTCATTTATGCGGCCAAAGCATCCAACGCTCACAATTTTATAAGCCAATGGCCTCTAGGCTATGATACCCTGGTATGCTTTTATCCTCTCAAAGTAGAAGTGGTCATTTGAAATAATGCAATGCCTCAAGCTTCATGAACTAACGCACATCTTGAATTTTTGTGATTGACATTGAATATTGAACTTTATTACACCATATACAACCGAATGTAGGTGCCGATGTATTCAAAACAATCTTACTCTAGTCCAAGTAGTTTACTGCTCCGTAGTAAATGTTATTAGAAGTATATGTCTTCCTTGAACTCATTTGCCGCATGGATTGCAGGTTGGGGAAAGAGGAGTGCAAATGTCAGGAGGACAGAAGCAAAGGATAGCTATTGCTAGAGCCATAATTAAGAAACCACGCATACTTCTCCTAGATGAGGCTACTAGTGCCTTGGATTCTGAGTCAGAACGAGTTGTACAGGAGACATTAGACCAGGTAACCACTGGCCGAACCACCATAGTGATTGCCCATCGCCTCTCAACCATCAGAAAAGTTGATTCCATCGCGGTCATCCAAAATGGCAACGTCAAGGAGATTGGATCCCATGGTGAGTTAATTCAATTTAAAGGTGGACTTTATAAGTCACTTGCTAACTCGCAATGGATGAACAAACCCCAAGAGATAGATACCGTCTCTTCTTGTCCGACAACAAGATCCAATCCCAGTGTCAGCAACAATATCAACAGTTCTAAATCATCCAAATTGATGACTAGTCTGAGTAGCACCAATTCAGGTAACAACTCAATGAAAACAACCACGGAGGATGCAAATAGCCAGAAAGCTCTGGCACCATCATTCTCGAGATTATTGGCATTAAATTTTCCTGAATGGAAACAGATTGTGTTGGGATGTTTATGTGCATTGTTGTCCGGAGCAGTGAAACCTATTTCTGCTTTCATAATGGGGACAATGGTGACAGTCTTTTTTCTGCAAGATCATGATGAGCTTAAAAGGAAAATCAAGATTTACTGCTTTTGTTACTTGGCAGTAGCCTTTTCCTCACTGATGTTCAATATCATACGCCACTACAGCTTTGCATACATGGGAGAATACCTAACAAAGAGGATAAGGGAGGGAATGTTGTCCAAGATCCTGACTTTTGAGGTTGGGTGGTTCGACGAGGAAGGGAATTCCACAGGGGCTGTTTGCTCTATGCTCACCAAAGATGCTACTGTGGTAAGACAAACAATGATCTTTTGATGAGATAACTCTCTTTTCTGTCCTGCTGAAATTTCATCACCATTACTAGTAGTATACGACTATAAGGGACCTAATTATATATCTTGTTTTCCATCATGTGTCGGATTTCATTTGCAGGTGAGATCTTTGGTTGGAGATAGGATGTCCCTTCTAATTGAAACATTGGAGCGGTCGTTTTAGCTACTACAATAGGGTTTGTAATAGCATGGAGACTTGCTCTGGTTACAATGGTTCTGCAACCAATCATAATAGTAAGCTACTACACAAGAAAGGTTTTACTCAAGACCATGTCAATGAAGGCCATCAAAGCTCAACGTGAAAGTGGAAAGCTTGCAGGTGAAGCAGTTTATAACATTAGAACTGTAACATCTTTCTCTTCTCAAGATCAGTTTCTTAAAAGTCTCAAAAAGGAAAATGAAGCCCAACGACTTGAGAGCAATCGACAATCATGGTATGCAGGCAT
The DNA here is from genome assembly GCA_900322385.1 of Pharnaceum exiguum. Lineage (NCBI taxonomy): Eukaryota > Viridiplantae > Streptophyta > Magnoliopsida > Caryophyllales > Molluginaceae > Pharnaceum > Pharnaceum exiguum. The sequence continues at coordinate 60,157 of ONZK01000704.1, forward strand.
TGGCCTTTGTGCGTCTCAATGCCTATTGGCATTAACGTGGTGCGTAGAATTGTGGTACGGTGCTAAGCTCTTAGCTCAAGGACATATCGATGTCAAATCGTTATTTGAGACTTTCATAGTGTTAATGAGCATGGGTTCTCTCATCGCGGAAGCAGGGAGCATGACTTCAGACCTAGCCAAGGGTGCAGAAGCTGTGAGCTCTGTGTTTACGGTTTTAGATCGGGTGACAAAAATTGAACCTGAAGATCCCAAAGGACATCAACCAACTGATAAGCAAATAATTGGTCATGTGGAGATCACTAATGTGGATTTTGCATACCCAACCAGGCCTAATGTATGGGTTCTGAAAGAATTTTCTGTCGACATAGCTGCTGGAACATCAACGGCTTTTATAGGAGAGAGCGGATCAGGTAAATCCACCATCATCAGCCTAATCGAGAGATTTTATGATCCTATAAGGGGCAAGTTAAAATTGATGGGCGTGACATAAGGTCTTACTCTCTAAGATCATTGAGAAAGCATATTGCTTTGGTTAGCCAAGAGCCTACATTGTATGCAGCTAGCATTAGGGAGAACATCATATTCGGAGCTAGCGACGACATCTCGGAATCAGAGATAGTTGAAGCAGCTGAGGCAGCCAATGCTCATGATTTTATAGCAGGCCTAACTGATGGTTATGACACATGGTGTGGTGATAAAGGAGTTCAACTTTCTGGTGGACAAAAACAGCGCATAGCAATAGCTCGAGCAATTCTTAAAAATCCAAAGATTTTACTGTTAGATGAAGCGACAAGCGCGCTTGATAACCATTCAGAGAACAAAGTACAAGATGCAATTGAGCAGATGATGGCTGGTAGAACCAGTATCGTCGTTGCCCATAAACTGAACACCATACAAAAGTGTGACGTGATTGTATTGATAGACAAGGGTAAAGTCGTAGAGAGTGGATCACACTCATCTTTACTTGATAAAGGTCCAGAAGGCTTTTATTACTCGTTGTTTAGTCGTCAAATTTCTCCCCGATATTAAGGAAGTTGTCCATAAAGAAAGATTAAAAAAAAATCATACGATTTGATTTCTTGATGTCTAACCTCTATTTCTGTACAGCTCTGTCGTTAATTAGGATCCTTTTTTTGTTTTCACTACAGTGCTACGTACCTTGTTTCGTTGTCTACTTGTCTTTAGGTTCAGTTGCTAGACTTGCTACAAACTTATTCTAATAGGAAGTGAATATCCTAATTCCAATCTACTGATCCATACAACTAACTAACAAGTACTACAAGTCCACAACAGTCAACACTCAACAGCATACACAACAGATAAATGCAGGATATGAAGGAGGCCAGATGACTAGATGAGCTTTGAGTTTATAACCAAGCTAAGTGTCCAAGTCAGTCCAAGGCCCAAAGTTATCATTTTGGCTATAGAACTTCGTTGACCTTTTTGTTTTTTGAATGAAAATGACCTATACATTTCATCATATACTTGAGAAATGATCAACTTCATTCAAGTCAGACAGTTACTCAAATCTGTTCCAGTGTATATAAAGTAATAATCAAAGTTAAGTAGAGAAAATACAATATTGTAGAACTTCTGTCGAGATTTAATACCGTTTATTTTATACTCCGTATTCTTATGCTAAACCAAAACATGATGCAGAATATTGCGATTGATACACGCATAGAATGGCGGTCTGGTTTTGATTACCGGAAACACTTTAATGTTTTGTCAAACTTGAAATTTCACTCCAATCAATATAATAATTCCATGTACGAGTAGTAAATCAGACAAGCAGCGCAGATGTTAGTCTCACATGCAAAATGACGGCTTTAAAGGGAAGAACCTTCAGATGAAATTACAACCCCTTTATCTACTCCCTTATACCCGGCAATTCTTTTATGTTTTGCTGCAAGAATCATTAATTTTTCAGATCATGATTTATCTATCTAAATTGATTTTTTTTATTCAAATATGATCATCGTATTGAAAGTTCTCCATCACAAAAAATTTAGTATTGTACTTTATGTTTGCTTTCTGAGGAGGCTGATGTACGTTACTAGGTACTTGTCCTGTTGTCCACCAGTATATCTTAAGAATAGTGTACTATTGTACTGTACCATGTACGTTATTTTTCCTATTATTTTGAATGGGAGTATACATACATTTCATGCTTAATAAGAGAAAAGTATCCAGAGCAGTAATTCTGGCAAACTATACCGTACACATGAACGGTATACCTCAAGTGTAAAATTGTACCAAAAAAGAAAATTTTCACTAATTTTATACCAAGATTTACTAATGAATCTAGAAGGGTTATTAATTGCATGTTTTTTTATCGGAGTGATGGCTTATAATGATTAGGGAATGTATTGTTAGAGATGGCCCTGTTCGTTTCGCAGCTTATTCAATAATCTTATGCTCAACTTATAAGATAAGCTTAACTTTTACAGATAAGCTGTGTTCGTTTTATCAGCTTATGGAGACAGT
>ONZK01000704.1:63095-80986 GCA_900322385.1 Pharnaceum exiguum
CTTCAGCTTCAGCTACTTCATCCGAACACCCTAATTAGATTATCTATTAAGCTTCAGCTTCAGCTTAAGCTAACTAATCAGCTTCAGCTACCTAATCAGTTTCAGCTTCAGCTACAGCTGGGGTTTGCCGAACAGACCCATAGAGGGTATGTGTTGAAACTCAGTAACGTATTTTTTGTATTTACGTAGGAGTAGGGAGAGCAGTTGCATTAATGCGGATGTTGCACTGGATGTGCAGTTTGACTAGACTGGAGATAATTATAAATGAGGTGTTGGACATAATTAGAAATAAGGTGGTCAAAGTAAAGTTGGGAGTGGCTCCTTGCATAGATAAGACGCGAGAGACCAAGCTGCGATGGTTTGGGCATGTCAGGAGGAGAGGCCCGAATGCACCGGTGCATAGGTGCGAAAACATGGTTGTGAGTGGGGTTAGAAGTATAGGCAGGCCGGAGAAGAGTTGGGGAGAATGTGTTAGATATAATATGACTACCCAATCACTCACTGAGGACATGGCCTTAGATAGGAACTCTTGGAGAATGAGAATTAGGGTTATTGATTGTTAGTTTAGGGTACTAGATTTGTCAGTATAGGGTGTAGTGTCCATTCCTAAGGACTTGGTGTGTCTAGCGTTTCTTTTGTGCATGTTGTGCTCGTACTTTACAGGGTAGTTGTCGTCTTGCCTGCTAGTTTTTGTGTTTTATATATGCTTTACTTATGCGTTACTTTGGCTTTGCATGTTTATCCACGACTTTATGTTGTTATGGTTACATTGGTTTCGGATAATTTTTCACTATAAGTACAATTTTTTTATGGTCACATTGTTTTCTAAATATTTTTCATTGCAGGCATAATGAGGTTTTCGTAAAGGTACTAAGTCGGTCATTCTGGAAACAGTCTCCCAATTTTTCGGGGTAAGGCTGCGTACATCAGACTCCCTCAGTACCCCATCTGAGATGGGATTCGAGTGTAACACCCCGCCCTTTGCGGCGGAGGTCAACTTACAGTCTTAGTCGTGGGACTGTACCCACAACCACCACCAGTCCTGCAGCAAATTTTGTCCTCACTCGCCTGCTGCTCGGGAAGAACTTCCCAGAAGGTCACTCATCCCAAAATTGCTGCACAACAAGCACACTTGGAGTTCTTATGTGATGAGCTTCTTACAAGAAGGTGCACCTTGGTGGTATAGGTAGTTCTATCAATCCTCTTAAATGGCTCATATTTAGTGGGTATTACATCGGCTGAGTTGTTATTGTTGTTATTGTTAGAAAATTTTAGAATTAAGGGAGATAATAAGTAAGAGATCACTAGAGGCATAGATTTTCTCCTCTAATGGAAGTGCATTGAAGGGTGGAGATTTGTGAATGGGGTGTATCAAATGTTATACACCCAAGGATGTACGGTGTAACTTATCAACAATTCTATTGTATTTGTACTCGGTATTAAAGAAACATAAGTTATCCTTACCCTTGACAAAAAACACGATACTAGTACTTACTCGAAATTAATTGAAATCCTTTTTTTTTCGCCATAAAAATTCATATGGATATGTTTCATATACGAGTGATAGGGTCACTAATGATGACCAATTAAGGGGTCATAAATCAACTTTTTATGCCATTAATAACCTAATCTCATATATATATAATGGGTTTACACAAGTTTTTGTGTTTTGTTAAAGAAAGATATTGGCAGTGATTTTGAATGTTGTCAATCGACAAGTCTTTGGTATATCGGGGGTAAATCTACACTGGTTGAAACTACGAGTAACTTTAGTGTAGTGGCTAATGGTATTTATAATATATCTAATAGTACTATGTTATAATATTTTGATTGAAAGCACATGTTGGGTGTACCTGAGAATTAGAGGTTTTCAATTGCACCAAAGACAAACAAGGAACAATAAGGTCTACAGCGTGGTACAACAACAACAACAGTCCCAGCATAATCCTATCTCGATGGGGTACATTGGTTAGAAAAGATAAAACAACTGTAAGAAGAGAAAATTTGTGTACACCCATTTCATATATAAGACGAAGTCGTTTATGACTAAATATGAGTCACTAACTTATTATTAATCTCACAAAAAACTAGTTACATAAAGTTTACAACTATACACAAAATTCTATACATGCTACATCAGCTTAGACTATAATTGCAACTATATTTTAACTTTTCACATTATCCCTACAACTTTGTTACAACTCATTTCAACATGTGCACGTTTATTATGTCATCCAATTTCCAGATACCTTATTTTAAAAAAAAAAACAATTTGTAGCGGTATAATCTTTAGAGGAAAGAAAATTAAATAATGAGCTAACATATAATGAGTGAGTGAGAGTGTGTGTGCGCGTACGTGTGTGTGTGTGTGCGCGTGAGAGAGAGAGAGAGGGAGAGAGAGAGAGAGTTGTAAGCTAAGGTATTCATATAAAGTTGCAACAGGATTATCCCTACAACTCTTGTTGCAACTCACTTACAAACCACTAAAATTGTAGGGATAAACTTGCCCTTATGTACTCTTAGATAAAAGTGCAAAAATGATACATCACGTAAGTGAAATAAATGTGGGATAAAGTGGGGCATAACTGCATAAGAAAGTGGTGCTTTAGTATATCCGCATATAAAAACATTGACAAAACAAATAGATAGATATTTTGAGACGTCCCAAAATTGACTTTAAGAAGAAGATTTGAAACGGAAAAAATACTTATCTAAACAGATGAACTTTAAAACAATTGATCCAACTAAAAGAGTTTGAAAGGCAGTTAAACCAACCAAGTTTCAACAAACGTACATCTCTACTTCGTCCGATTATTCTAAAATAATCCGCATTATGAATTGTTGCGAATAATTTCTGTTTGGACCTTTATAGCCCAGAACGATCTAATTAAGATTTACAACGACTTTTTTGAAAAACTAAACCTTGCGTTAAGCCAACAATTTTTATTTTGACTATAAAATAAATTAATTCCAATGAATATATGCATAGCCAAAGTTTTAATTATACATTTTCACGTATTTCAAAATGTCATTGGATCATTCCGTACTACAACAATAGGGATTATTTCAAAATATAGGGATTACTTTGGAAAAAGTGACGAATATGAGGATTATTCCAAACAATTTTGCCAAAAGAAATCTACTATCTCCATTTTATGATATATTTTTTCTCATTTTTTTTTTTTAAAACTCACTTTGATTATTGACACACATATTAAGATGGCTCACTTTTGACACACATTGCCACAACTAATAAATTGTCATCGGTGATATTTTTTTAATTATTAAGGAACCCACATACTTGTGGGCGATGGGACTCGAACCCAGAACTTGAGAGTTCGAGGGAGGACTCTGACATCACGGCTAGACCCTTTATCCCATCATCGACAATCGTTTTAAAAAAACCCATTTAAAGAAAATTTAACAATACACTAAATTAAACTGAAATGAAACGACAATTAAAGTGGGAGTGCTATAATTCCATAGTTCCATAAAATTTTATTTTTAATTGCCGTCCATCACTTATGTTGTAGAGCTATTCTCGAAAACGACAAGAGAGTCAAGAGGAAGAAGAACAACAACATAACCATTACGCTGCGTACAAATTCCTATGCTCTCTTGTTTTGTGTTTCCAACTTTGCTACCGAGACATGCCCTATCCCCCTCTCACTCCTCTCCCTTGACCCTTACCTCAAGGTATCATCTCATACCGATTACATTAGCCTAAAATACAGCAAATCTATATTTGACGTACTTATCTCTCAAAGAACACATAAAAAAACAATACTGTCACAGACACTTCATATTCATACGTACTATCATAATCCTCTCATCAGTCATCATAATAATATAACAGTTATTATTGTATTTTCTAAAGAAGAGTGATGAGCATTGAGCAAGAGCCTAGGCTACTTTTTGAGTTGCTCGTTTAGTTTATCGGAGCTTTACACTAAATCTTATCTGACATCGCACATCTAGATTTGAAGGTGCGTTTTTTAATAAAGGTCTCTACATATACTAAGAGTCGAACTCGAAACCTTGTTTAAGCGAGAGTTGTTTACCATTTCAACCAACACACATTGATAGAGCCTAGGCTACTATGCTTTGATGATGGCAAGGAGACAACATATCCCCCACAAAAACATTATAATTATAAAAATTTCATTAAATTAACATGCAAACAATATTAAACAATCAAGCTTGGGACCGTAATGAAAGCAGCTCACAGGAGGCCCTTGACTGTCCCTCCCCACTCCCCAAGTATACGTACAACCCCACCACCAACATCAAGCCAACCCAGCACGTGTCACACACCTGACAATCTAAAACGGTCGATAAGGTGGGACCCACTAGCCGAATTACCGATCGTTCATACGTGTCAACCACGCTCTGGAAGAGAGCGTGTGGGTAGTGAGTAAGCAGAAAGGGAAATTGGTAACAGTAGAAAAAAATTGTCAGTGGACAACAACAAGAGAGAAAAGAGAAAAAAAAGGAAGGAGAGAGAGTGGAACGTGCTCTATTTCAACAGATCTGGATCCACTTCTAGTCCAAAACTCCTCAATTATAACTCCCAAATTCTGTTCAACTTGTGTTAAACTAAATAATTCTCCAGGAGAGAGATTGGAGTAGAGCTAGCTAGAGTTACTTATATCACTCTCAAGGTAGTGTAACAGATAAAGTAACATAAAAGAAAGAAACACACTAGCTACTTAGCTAGCACTATATAGTAGTAGTACGGGTGTACATTTTGATGGGTATTGAAGCATTTGCTGCTGCAGCTGTTGCTACTGATACTGATTCTACAGTCAATACTGCTGCTGGTGGTGCATATCAAAAGAAGAAGGCGGTGGTTTGGCTTTTGTAGTAAGGTCTTAATCATTATCATCATTATTATTCATTCATTCATCCATGCACCAAAGTTACAGCCTACCCACATAAGTAGTAGCTAGAGAAAGATACTCTACCAGTACTACTTACCATTATGTAAAAACATTAAAGTGAAACATGTCATGATCATAAAAATAAAGGGAAAAGGTGAGAATTGCATGGGGGGTGGAAAATTAGCTTTAGCTAGCTAGGGCTTGCTGTTCTGCAATAACTTTTTTGTAGCTAGATAGCTCTCATCAGTGAGATATGCTAAGCTTTTTAATAAAAAAGAAAAAATTTGGGCTAACACTGTCTGTCAGGCTTACATACACATCATTCATATCTTTCTTTCTTTTTCTCTCTATCTATCTTTTTATTTTATCTCCATATCATCCCCACGAGAATACAACCTTTTAACGCTTTGCTTTGAGCTTGACTTTGTTCACCACACTCACACCTCTTTTTGCTCCTGCTTTTCCTCTCACTCACCTTACTCTCCCTTTTTCTCTTTTGTTTTTCCTTTTGTGTTTCTCTTTTATGCAGGAGCAGGAAAGAGTCATGTCATGGCTTACTATCATCAAGAAGAATTAAGCTTCAGCTGTTGCTAGCTGTGTTAGTAAGTTTTGGTAGGTGGGTGTAATTCACTAGGAAAAAGAAAAAACAAGCAAGGACAAGTTTCAAGTATCAAGTTTCTCTTGGTGGGTTGGAAGTGAAGTGAAATTAAGTAGGAAAAAATATGGATCCCTATGAAGCAACAAAGATAGTGTTCTCAAGAGTGCAAAGTTTAGACCCTGAAAATGCCTCAAGAATAATGGGTTTGTTACTTATCCAAGACCATGGTGAAAAGGAAATGATTAGGTTGGCGTTTGGACCGGAGAACCTCCTCCAGTCTGTTGTTGTCAAAGCTAGGCAAGAATTGGGCATTTCCCCAAACACGCCTTCAACTCCTTCTACCCCTTCATCACCGTCACCTTTTAACAACAACAACAACAACAACCCTCTCTCAATTAGACATAGTCTTTCCACTTCCAACTCAAGGTTTGTCCCAAACGGTGGTATCAAGATTCCCACTTCACTAACCCTCCCCTCACTCAACAGCCCCTCTTCGGTTTCGGTTTCCTCTCCCTCGTGGGGGAGCTCAGTGTTCCCTGACTTCCAGGATCATGACCTCGGGTCTCCTAACACAACCATAAACACAACTGATAATATGAGTAAGTTCGGTCGTAGCAAGACCTCGTCGCTCAACCCGTCCACTCCACCGTTCTACGCTAACGGAGTGAACACTACTGCAACAACTGACTTGATGGACGAACTTCAGCTGCAAGACCAGCTATCTTTCTTGAATGAGGCCTCGTCTCCTACTCTCGGCCCGAAGAGTCATCACAACCATAACCATAACCATAACCCGGACCCGTTTTACTCAAACGGGTTACCCCACAGAAGGAGCTGCTCAGTGAATGACATTAACCTCGGGTCCATGTTGGATGACCCGATTAACGGGCTTGGTTGGAAGCCTTGCCATTACTATGCTAGAGGGTTTTGCAAGAATGGGTCTACTTGTAGGTTTGTTCATGACTCAAGTGATGGAGGGAATTTTGTTGGGTCTCCAAGTAAGCTTGAGATGATGGAGCAATGTCATGAGTTACTTAGATCTAAGTCTATGCAGCAGCAGAAGCTCATAGCTGCCATGGCTTCGAGACCCGGCTCGCCGTCTTCCTTCCCTTTTAAAGGGCTTAGCTTGTTCTCTCAACACCAACAGAATGAGTCTCCTAGGTAAATTCACTGTATGTGCTTACAATTCTCATCTAGAGGTTGTAATTTAGTAATGTAAGTGACTGATCTTTAATATTTTCTTTTTAGGAGTGCTGCTGCTGCAGCAGCTGCATTGATGATGGGGGAGGACTTGCACAAGTTCGGCCGGTCTAGGCTTGACAATGGACGGCCTGATCAGAACCCGGCTTCGAGGCAGATCTATTTGACATTCCCTGCTGATAGCACGTTTAGAGAGGAAGATGTTTCCAATTATTTCAGGTGATATTCTTGTTGTTTGTTGTGGTGTTTTAGCAGTTAGTATGAGAGTGAATTATCAAATGTCTTATGTTTGTTGTTTGGTTTTGTAGCATATTCGGGCCAGTTCAGGATGTGAGAATTCCATACCAGCAGAAGCGCATGTTTGGGTTTGTGACCTTTGTTTACCCTGATACTGTCAAGCTTATACTTGCCAAAGGAAATCCTCATTTTGTTTGTGATGCTCGGGTTTTGGTTAAGCCTTACAAGGAGAAGGGCAAAGTTCCTGACAAGTTCAGGTGAATTTTTTCACTAACTTCAATTTAAATAGGCATTATCATGTCTGCTTGCTTTCAAATGAAATTAGATCCACTAGATTCATGTGACTGTGGAAGTGTATGTGATGTGGTGATATTGTATGCTCAGGAAGCAACAACAACAGATGGAGAGGGGGGACTTCGCATCTTGTAACTCCCCTACTGCCCTTGATTCTAGAGACCCATTTGATCTTGGTAACTAGTCCCTCTCATTATAATTTGCTACAAAAAGGTTGTCTTGTTACATGATTGCAAATTTAGTAAGTATAATCTAATTTGGTCACTCTTGGCTATAGTAGGTTCCAGGATGTTGTATGATACACAATACTTATTATGGAGGAGAAAGCTAGAAGAGCAAGCTGACTTGCAGCAAGCTCTTGAGCTGCAAAGTAGGAGGCTAATGGGATTGCAGCTTCTCGACGTGAAGCGGAACAACCACCATCGTTCTCTCTCCACCGGAGCTCCGATCCCTTCTCCGACCCAATCTCCTAACAGCTTTTTCCACCAGTCTTTGCTTGGGTCAGATAGGAGCAGTCCAGATGCTTCTGATGGTACTACTACCTAACCCCCCAATCTTGCATTCAAATGAAATTCAACGCTAAGATTCTTGGTCATGCTTTCTAAATCAGCATTTATGTCATTGTTTTGTCAAGTTGTTAACTGATTGCATTGTTTTTTGCCCCCCTACCCAGAAATCTATGCTAGCCCACCCCTTAATGATGGTAAACAAGCATTACAACAGGCCATAAATGAGGCAACTGACAGAGAAAAGGAAGGTTCAGTTGGGGATGAAAATACCACCAACAATGGCAATTGCAAGGAGGGTCCTTGTCATGAAGATAACAATTTACCTGAAAGGTAGCTAGCTTTTCATGTTTTTCACCCCTGTATTAATGTGATGACCTTCCCTAGAGTAGCTAACCCCATACTTTTGGCTGGAAAATTCATTTTGCTCTTCATCTGAAAGTTAGCAACTTTATTTACTATTAAGGGCAATTCTAAAATATTCTCTTTTTCTCAAAATTTATCATCAATGACAATATGCAGTTTGGAGCATAACCTCCCTGAGAGCCCCTTTGCTTCCCCTACCAAAGGTGCTGGACAGTATGTAACAGCCTTTTCTGGCGGGAGCGAGGCCGAGAGCACCTCTGTACCAAACACTAACAATAACATCAAGGCTTCCTCCTTCCTGCCAGCCACCTCAACACTAGAACTGTCTCCATTCAAATCTTGCTACTTCCAAGTGCCCCGGTAAATGGTCCTTTTTAGTGAATCATTTGTTTTCTAATTTAAAACATTATGCTTAGTAGGCGTTAACACAGTGCTTAGTATGATTGAATTAGGAATGGACCCAAGAAAGAGTTTTATTCTAGATAAAGGAAACCAATACAATTGGCACTTTGAATGATAATTGTGGATGATAGGGGACCACCAATTCTTAAAGTTGAGATCACTAGGTTGTCAAAGCCCCCAAGATTATGCTAAATCTATCATTTAAAAAGTTGGGAGCTTTTTTCTATATGCTTCCTAAAATTGAACTACTAGTAGAAGCATTTTTAAGTAGTATACAGTATTTTTCTTAGATTTTGATCAACTAACCACTTGTGTTATACTTTGGATTCAGATTTTCTCCTGGTCATGGTGCAATTGGGATGTAGATTGCGGCTAAAAGCCAAAGTTTCTACCTTAATTATCATACTGAAAGGTACATATATCAACCAAAGCCATTCAGAAAATTTGCTTTCACATCCTTAGTGGAGTGCGATGTGTTGATTGTGTTGTATTTTTTTGATTTCAATTTGCAGGGAGGATTGTGAAGTGTGACCAACCCAAATTTATATAGCAACCATAGATCTTTGTAGAAAAGAAAACATTCACCACCACCATCACCAGCCAATCAATCAATCAACCTGATATCTTCAACCCAAACCATAATCACCAAATACTATATACTACAGTAGTAAAGTTGTCAGTAGAGCATTAGCAGTAGGAGCTGTAGTTCCATCATCATTACCATACAATTTCAATTGCATACATAAAAAGAAAGCAGTTCCAACCATAGGAAACCAAGTAATATCCAAAAGAAAAAAAAGGTAGGGTCAGCCATTTAGTGCCCTGCATGTTTGTTGTAATTTTTCCAGCCTTTGGTTCCATTGATGGAAGCTTTAGGTCTGGACCACAGGAAATACCAACAACAGGAAAGGAGAATCATTAATGTGAGTAGTAGTAATAGTTGTAGAGGCAGCAGTAACTTAGATGTGTAACTTTCTTAATCTTCTTCCCCTTCCCTTACTTTTTACAGCCTTTCCTTTCATCCATTTGTGAAGCTGTAAAAACCAGAGGAGGTAAAATACAAGCCCTCTAGATTTGTAGTTTTAGTCTTTTGTTATTAGGAAAGACAGACTTTTGTACAGCCAGAAGCCACAACAGCAGCAGCAGCAGCACAAATCTGAGTAAAGTAGCTTGTAGAAGTTCAAAGGTGCTTCAAGAGGGAAGGTGTGAAGGTATAAAAAAGAAGGCTAGTCATCAGCTCAAGTACAAAATAACTATGTTTTTTTTATATTAACTTAAATGTACCTCAGTTTGTAGGGTTTTTCTTGTTTGTTGGAACTGTTGTTATACCCAAAGAATACCTGTCTTTGGACTTTCCAAACAGATGAAGAAAAGTATAGAAAAGAAAAGAAGTGATTATATATGAAAACTATGACAGTGTTCCTACTTCCTACTGAGTGTATTTCTGTCTCAGTATCCTTTTTAGCATTGCTTCTTCGCATCAGTGATGTGCATTCAGTAGATTAGTAGTGTGATGATTTTCCTAACCCTGAGTAGGTAGCTCAGTTGGTAAGACTTGTGAGATTTATTCCAAAGGTTTCAAGTTCGAGTATGTTCAAGGCCATCGGAGGTTTTATCGGTTGTTAACTTTAGTGCCCATGGGATTAGCTGGCAAAGGCTAGATAATCATGTTATCTAAATAAATAAATAAAAATGATTTTCCTAACTAGGGAAGAATTTCTTGATTGCTTAGTACCATAATTGAATTTGGTATGTTGGACCGATCTGAACTTGATTGAAAAATATTGAAATGAAATGTGCCAAATGGTACTCGTAGTAATGAATTCCCCTTGCATGTAGTATTTGCTAACTTAAAAATAAGTAGAAGCTGATTGCAGCTTTGCTTTTAAAGGAATATCCTCACATAAGTCTCTTCAGAAGAAACTACAATTTCATCCGACTGAGATGAAGTCATGAAGTCACCAGATATAGAACAAGTTCAAGCTGAGTGAGCAAAGAGCAAACAGTTGTGTTGTGTAGTGTTGTGTTGCCCCTTGATATAGGACAATTTGTCACCTAGCTGCAGATCCATGTCTGAAAGAACACAAGTGGGACCTTGTCGCTTTTCCATATTAATTTCATACTCCAAATAATCAATCAAATATTTTGTAGGGGTGCAAAATAATGACATATGATAGTGTGAAAGAAAAAGGAGGAGAAAGGGGCTAAAAGGTCACATGGGTAGCTGACAGTGCATGTGGGTCAGGCCAATATATTTATAGTTGATGGGCCATATGATAAGGCAATGTACATGTACTAATGTATGTGTGTGTTTGATTGTGAGACCCATCCATCCATCCACCAACGTCCGTTCCATGTGAATGATGCCATTGCCACCCCATTACAATTTACAAACCCAAACAAAAAATGAAGAAGAAAAGGATGTGGGCTCCTCTCTCTTTCTGAGTTCCTTCTGTGTAAGTTCTTTGATTTCCTTTAATTACTTAAAAGCTCTGTCAGTCACAGACTCACAGTGGCTTTAGGGGGAGCTTAATGCGGAAGGACATACACTAACAAATGGATTTTGTAAGTAACAATGAAATAGAAAGATGAGAGCGCCACACGTATGACAAAAGAGCACGAATGCAAGAATCTTTGGGGTTTCGTGTGTGTTTATGCTCGCGCGTGTGTCCTTACAGTGGATTTTTTTTTTCTTTTGATTTTCTTCCATAATGGGGTCACCCAAGTTTACCTTCAACTTGTTTTAAGTTAAGCTTGGCCGTGTTTGTGGATATTAGCACATAGTGAATAACACAAACACATACGTAGTGAGTATCAATTAGCAGATAGCAGATACCACATCGCAGAAGCAGATAACATATAGAAAATAAGTGTTTAGTATTTGATAATTTAGTAGATTGTGTAAAAATCTTAATTGTACGAGCCTAACTTCAAGCCCAATATGGAATAGACCCAACTAGTCTAAACCTCTCCTACAAGAAAACTTACCTCATACACAATAACTTATAAATACCCCTAAGTCTACCGCTGAAAGGGAAGTCATATACTCTCTCTCTAACTCCTCACACTCTCTTTACTTTCCCTTCTCTCACCTCCTCTCTTCCACACTTACATACATACATGTTTCCTTACTTGGGTGTCGGAGGATCCTCCTCGGGTAACCACTCGCACCCGGAGTTGGTTTTGTAGGTCAAAGGCTGCACTTGACGCTGACTTAATCTAGAAGGCGGCCTAGCACATATTCCAGCCCTGAAGCGGCCCATAGATGCCCCGCCCGAGTACCCGAAAACATTATTGATACAGTATAATCTTTCAAAATGCTATTGTCATTAACAAATAGAGCATATTGGTAGGCTAATATGCTACTGTATGGATATGTTGTTTACCAAATATGACCAATAGCGGATTTGTAAGCCAAATCTACTATTTTACCTCAAATCTACTCTTTCTTAGCATATTTGCCCTCTACCAAACAAGCCAAGGCCGCGTTGTTCTTCACGAAATTAGAGTTAGAAATTAATATCGATTAACTAAATTGAAATTAATTCAAGAACAAATTGTATACATTCTATGAGTAGGAAATAGATTCTTCCGATGAATAAAAAAGTATCTCAAATAAATTAGAAGGAATTAATTTGAAATTTTCAACTTGTTACATGTAAACAACAATTTTGCACAATTTTTTAAACTTTATTGAACTTGGCACTTTCTTCTCCCACATTCGTGCTTTATAGGTTATTTGCAAAAATTTAACCCCAGATTGGAGATACTCAATAGAGTTACAACCATAAATTTATATTATTATTTATGTAATAGTACTAAGCTTTTCATTTGTCTAAGATTAAATATGATAAATATTATAATCTTTAATGTTAGACATATATTAATATAAATATATAGATGGTCAAATAGTTCGTCAAAGATTGCAAGACAATGGATAAAGTTGAAGGAGAAGTGCTTAATCTATGGAAGATTATTGATTTTATGCACTCACTTGATAGTGGACAAAAGGAAAACAAAGATAATACGTAGTACAATACACCCCGTTAGATATTGATTACAGCAGTGTTACTCGAAAAATCACAAATTACACACTCCATATTCAACCAAAATATTGAAATTTTCCAATAATTACCGTGTAAGTGTCTATTCGACACTTGTTAACATCTCTGAGCAATATTAGATTAAACGGCTAGACTTCATGAAGTAAAACTATCACACTATATTACTCATTTCGAAAAGTTGAGAATTATGGTATCAAGTTCAAAACGAGAATTATCATGATTTTAAGTTTAGATTTTGAGAAATATATAAAGCAATACTTGAGTTAAATATCAAATTCAAAGCTAACAACATTAGATATAAGAACATACTTATTAATTTCTAACAACTCAATATCAAACCTAAGAAGAAAAAATTCTATGAATGAGTAATCTAAAATCCGGTGGTGAAAACTCTTCTCCGGCCATCTCTCTCAAACTAACACACTACCCCTATTTTTTTGAAACAAAAATAGTTGAGTGATTCAACTAGGGTAGAGAAGTTTTTCCCTCTAAATTATTGTCAATATGGATGGATTAAGGCATTGTTTGAAGAAAAGCATGAGCAATTAACTATTACGTAGTAGGTTTGCTAATATTTAGTATGTTTGAGTTGCATGGTAAATTAATGATTAATAGTGAAAAAACTTCTAGAAAAACATGTAGTAGAAAAGTATTTTGAGCCTTTCAAATTATTCTTCACCAAAATAACAAAAAGAATAGTTTTGACCATCAGAAATACTCTTACAACTACAAATTACATATGCTTATACTAAATGAGTAAACGATGTCTAACAATCATGGGCTTTTAGAAAATTTAGAAGCTTCAAAAAGACAATTAAGACCTTTTGGTTGTATGTTTTCGTACGTCACGGAAATTGGGAGTAACAAAGCTGTAGACTTGCAACTTGGTCTTGGCTTGGAGTTTGTGAAGGAAAAAAAAAAGGAACAACATCATTCTTGTAGCAAACAAAGAAATTTTAAGGCAAAGGATTAACTAATGATTCGAGTTTAAGACTATTGTTTAACAATAATAACACAAAGGTTCGTCATTTGTAGTCTCAATATAGTGCTCTTATGGTCCCTTGCTTCAAAAAAAAAAATATAGCGCTCTTATGTTGCACCTTGTGTACTGTGCACCGTATGCCACATAAAATCTTTTTTTTAATAAAAAAATAATGTATTTACTAATGACCATTATTGCATGATTATTGATTAGTAAGAATACTTATATGACTAATAGCAATTCTCATATTACTAATAACGTACATCAAACATGTGACTCTTATATACATATTTTATTTTATTTTTATTTTTGCCATCCAATTGGCACATATACAAAGTGTAAAATAGACTGCTCGTAATATGTATTTCCATCTTCAACGTTTGTGATTAATAATATATTTCTCTTTATGAATTAACAAATCATAAACGATTGAGATTGAAGTGCTACATAAAATACGGAGTACATAATTGTGGGATATTAAGCAAGATTGTTAATAGTGTCTTACTTTGCCTTTGATATCATACATAGCTTGTTTTATTATAAGTAATACAGCTAGTACTTTGATTTATTACTTTGCAAAATTCATGTTATGGATTAGTTATTTTTTGCCTACTTTCGACTCTTTTCACAATAACGTAATTATACTATACCTTATACCTGACCTTAGCTTCAAGCTAACCTAACCTAGTGGCATTACCTACTCCGAAGAACCGACTAGATAGCATATCTTGTATTCACAGTACGCATAAGTATCTCATATTGGATTTCACCATTGAGTCATTGACTACTAAACCTGATTATTTGGTGATGATTGGGGTGTGGAAATTATCCTCCTCCCAAATATTCTCGGTGAAATTTAAATGTTAGTCTTAGGTTTAAAAACCATAATCGAACACTACTAGATAGACCTAGCTAGGCTCGGTCCGGTGTGCCTAATTTGGTATACTTCTCTATATTGTAAATTCTGTTTTTTTTTTTAGTTTTTTTTTATGTATAGGGGGCACTGAGGCCGGTAAGAACCGACTCGCTCTACAAATCGACGATCGCCGGTGACATGCATCAGCCCCTTGCTTAAAAGAAATATTAACAGATTAATTACAAAGGAATCCGATCCAAGATTAGCGGACCATGGTTTGAAATCATATCAGAACACAAGAACACATTATTTTACCAGGTTTGTCGACAACATTATCCATATTTTTAAATTTAAAAAAATTAATCTTATCCATGTCCAGATTGATGTATAGTCCTATCTACAATTCTTAGGTACACCGGGTGTACGGGTACACCTTATGGATTTATAATTGATATTACTACATTTATCATTAGTCACATTTTTAATGCCATTAGTCAGTTCTTTTGTAATTAGTTATAAATCAACAGGGTGTACCGGTACACCCGGTGTACCAAAGACTTACTGTAGTCCTATAGCAGCTTTGTATTGAATCATATCAGACACTAGCCAATAGAATAATGGATATTAATAGCATTAACTTACACATTATTTTTAAACTGGAAACTAATACATAAATGTTAATAATCTATTACTGGATGAGGGATACGAAACTTGCTGTTGAATAATGATTATCTATACCGAATTACGTACTAAAGAATATAATGTCAAATGCTGTAATGTATGAAGTGGCATAGAGTTATTAGGAGCAGGTACAGGAGAGCCAACATTACCGCAACTTTGACTCTGTTGCATGAAAGATTGGCTTGGAGGGAAATGGATGGGATACTCGACAGTCGGGGTCTTCGCTAACTCACTCATCCATGTGGGAATTTATTTCCCAACTCTCGCATTTGTTCCATCCATGGGTCACCTATAAGGTAGGAAATGGAAATCCTGTGCGTTTTTGGGAGGATGCTTGGAAGGAGGGTGCTCCATTTTGTATTCACTTTTCACAGATTTATCGTATTTCTTGTCGTCAAAATGGACCGGTGCGTTTCATACAGGTGATGGTGTAGGCTGTAATCTTCATCTTCGTAGGCATCCTAATGAGTGGGAAATTGAGGAGCTCGCTGGTTTGCTTTCAGTTGTGGAAAATGCCCACTTATCAATGGTGGAGGAAACTCGTTTATGAATTGGAGATTCTTCTGGTATTTTCACATGCAGTTCCTTTTTGACTCGTATTAGAGGTCCGTTTATCCATACGTTCTCCGCTGTGAATTATGTATGGAAGTACAAAGCACCTCTAAAAGTGTGTGCTTTTTGTTGGACTATGTTATTGAAACGCATTAACACTAATGACATGAGGCAACGACGTAGATCGAGATCTTCATTTTCCCGAAATTTTTGCGTTATGTGTAGAAGAAGTAATGAAACTGGTACACATTTATTTCTTCATTGTGACGTGGCTCATACTCTTTGGTATAGACTCTTCCAAATAACATATGAGGTTTGGGTTTTTGCGCGAACGGTAAAAGATTTCTTGATGATTGATCATATTGGTTTTGGGAGAGGAGCGTAATAGCCGGGTTTTTGATAAGGGCTCTCACTCTGTGGATTTCATTTGGGGGAGGGTGGAATTCTTAGCTCCTTGTGGGCAAAGTCCAGTGGGGCTTTTAAGGATTATCCTTTTTCCATTATACAACGTAATTGGCACTCTTTGTGATTATTATGAGACTAGAGCATATCTTGTCCTTGATTTCTCTTTAGACTTTGATTTATAAAAAAAATGAAGTAATGCAGCTGTGTAGTGTTGCATGTGTGGATGAAAGTGCTTTCTCTTATGGTTAGATAATGAAAAAAGGTTTCACATCTTATATTTGAAAAGTGTTTACACCCAAATCACTTTTGAAAAACTACCAAAAACCTCAAATATAGAATTATGTCGAAATCACTTTAAAAACACTTTAACTCAATCCCAAACGCAGCCATTCCCTTTAAAGATGTTGGGTGAGATTAACAAAAAAAACAACCAAAATTTAAATAACAAAATATTATCACTCATAAATTTCTTGAATATACAATTATAAGCAATGACGATCATCAAAGCATTACTTCAAACATCATAAAAAAAGCAAACGTACCGTTTCAACTCCGACGGAGGGAATAATCTTTTGGCCATACTATAAAAACAGCAGGAACTACTTGCCAAAGCGAACTCCACTTTAAGACATTTGAACCGGTAAGCAGAAATTTTTATTTACAAATTTGTCACCATCCTTTTGCTTGCCACGAGGGCCATCATTCATTTACTCGTCAGCCGTCACTAACTAAAGGGAAGGAAAATGGCAAAGACACAGGGTTGATTTTCACGAGTTTTCGCGGCCAAATTTGTCTAATGTAGAAAACCATCCACATTATGGGCTGAATCTAGAAGACGCAACTCCTGAATTCCAGGTTTTAATGGGTTGAATTTCATAGCCCAGCTTTAGTCTTGATTTAAAATTTACTGCTGTTGGACGACAAATTATTAGTGGTCAATTTGAGTACGTTACTTAGTTAGTGTACCATGTCAGGAGGAGAGGCCCGAATGCTCCGATATATAGGTGCGTGCGAAAACATGGTTGTGAGATGGGTTAGGAGGAGAGGCAAACCGAATAAGAGTTAGGGAGAATGTATTAGACATGATATAACTACCCTATCACTCAATGAGGACATGGCTTAGATATGAGTTCTTGAAGAATGAGAATTAGAGTACAAGATTGTTAGTGTAGATATGAGTTCTTGAAGAATGAGAATTAGAGTACAAGATTGTTAGTGTAGGATGGAAGAACTGTTCGTATAGGGTGTAGTGTTAGCTTATAAGGACTTGGTGTGTCTAGTGTTTTTCTGTTGTGCATGTTGTATTTGCACTTGTATGGTAGTTGTCATCTTGCCTTCAAACTTTTGTGTTTTACATGTGTACTTGTGCGTTACTTAGGCTTTACATATCTATCCACGACTTTATGTTTTTTATGGTTTATAACGATTTTTCACCCTGCATGTACAAATGTTTCTATGGGAACATTTGTTTTCTAACGGTGTTTCATTGCACATACAAAGAGGTTCTCTTAAAGGTATTAAATAGGTCATTCTGAAAACAGTTTCCCGATTTTTCGGGGTAAGGCTACATCAGACTACCTCAGCACCCCATCTGAGATGGGACTAGACTGAAATTGATATAGAAGAGGGAAAATGGGGTCGAGTTGAGGAAGAGGGATAATGGACAGGTTAAAATGAGTGAAAAAAAGGGAAATTTGTGAGAATTAGAGAGGAGAGAGAGGCACGTGAGGGGGAGGGTGTTTTTTAATCTGACTAGGCAGTCCAAGTCATCGTTCTCCCGCCAAAACCAAGCCACATGAGATAGGCTCACCAAAAACTCATCGTCGAGATTCATTAAAATGTTTCGGGACACAGGGCGTCAAGTATGA
>ONZK01000705.1:5223-19911 GCA_900322385.1 Pharnaceum exiguum
TTATTTATTAATTACAAATATTTATAGAATACATAAAAAAAAAACGAGTCGAGCCGAGTCACAGTACCCTCGGCTTAAGCTCGGCTCGTTTGACATGCGAGCCGGCTCGGGCTCGGCTCGACTCGCTGTTGACCAAGATCGAGCCGATCTTTGACCGAGTTGAGCCCGAGGGCTCACCGTGCCGGCTCGATTCATTTACACCCTAATTAAGACAATTTCACTTCTTTTTTTCACTTCTTTTTTTAAAAATTTAATATAAACTTATAAAATATACAAGATATTAAATTACTAAAACTGTACTTGTTAATACTTGAATATTAACTTAAAATTTGACTCACATCACCTATTTATTAATTACAAATATTTATAAAATACATAAAAAATAATGAAAATAATAAGACGAGGCAAAACGAGTCGAGCCGAGTCATAGAACCCTCGGCTCAAGCTCGGCTCGTTTGACAGGCGAGCCAGCTCGGGCTCGGCTCGAGCTCGCTGTTGACAGAACTGAGCCCGAGGGCTCACCGAGCCGGCTCGATTCATTTACACCCCTACGCAGAATAATCGCAATATAATTAGGAACATTATTTCTACTTTTATTATGACCATACAAGCAATAATAATCCAATTAATTATGGACATTATGGTCTCGCCAGCCATCTGAGATGGGATTACACTTAGCTGTTGTTGTTGTTTTATTATCATAATAGACATACAGATTATGGCGCAAACGGCTGGATGTTCTCTACTAAGTTTAGTTATTCACTTTAGGTCTTTTGTTTTGATTTTTTGATCGTATGAAATTGTGACACCGATATCCATTTGTAACTATTCCTATATTATTAGAAAGGTCTCCTTGAATAATTTCATTCAAACCCAACACTGATAGAATTTTAATAAGTAACTTAGCAAAAAGTTCAGTTAGTTCAATTAGTTGTCAGACAAAGTATAACAAGTTGGCTATAACGGTTTGACCTTACAGAAAGAAAATTGACTTCAGTTTGATAAGTTATTTTGACCATTATTATTTTTTCCCACATTTGTATACGGGTATTTCATACAAAATAAAAAGAGTGTAAGAATGTACGCATACGCCATACGGAGTACATACTATACTAGGATTGGATAGAAGAAGCCAGAAGGTACAAAACGAACCAAGAAAATAGGAGCGAGCAAATGGATTATGTAAACGGTACTGTACGATTGAACGAGTAAAGATTTAAGAAACCAAAAGGGTGGCTTTGTCAAGAATCACATGAACATTAAAACATCAACATCCTAAAAAATTGAAATGTCTGTACACTTCTTGAATGTTGACCATTTTTCATCGGTCATTTTTCCAGCTACAGTTACGTAACAGTTATCATCAGTTCATCACCCACAGTCCACAAAAGATCACAGTACACAAAGGGAAAATTAAAACACAAAAATGAAAACACCAGAATAATTTTTTAAAACAACCCACAAAAAAAGAAAATGGCCTTTACGTCTCAGATTCACATTCCCCACTTTGCTTTTCTTCTCCCAAAAAATATTTTCTTGATTGGGTCCCGCAATGTCACCTATTTTCCACCGGCCCTCCACTTCCACTTCCACTCACACTACTCCCACCCTTTCCTTCACGCGCCAGTCCAACGGCTACGGACGCAAGCTTTTGCAGGTTCAACTTTACGACTGTATCAGCAAATAGGCGCGTGTCTTCTTCAGTATTCCCCTCTGGCATGTCCACTATGTATGACTCTAGCACTACTGTCCACTCTTCCCCTCCTAACCAATTAGAAAAAATTGTTAAAGAAATTAGGAAGATGTAATTTCAACGATAACAACAATCGAGTGTGTAAATTTCATTAAATGCGGGTGTGCGACATACACACTAACACACCCATAAAGATGTACGCAACCTTACTCATGTTCAAAAAAAAAGAAATGATTATTTAATTTCATACTCCATAATCAAATGAACAATTAACGCTGAAGGGAACGATAAAACAAAAGATTAAACAATAATCATAGCGAAAATTGTAATCACAAACTGACTGGTGTGACAATAACTTATGAAGCTAAACTGAAACACAATGTCCACATCGAGATTATATGGCTTGCTTAGCTTAAATAATGCTACTACTACCATGCGGTTGCAGAAGCAATAGCACAAACTTAGTGAAAAAATAATTTGTGACGGGATGCTTTCTGTTAACACATTACTACTATAATACATACCTCATTAATGACCTTATTAACATCATTAGTCAGTACCTTATTACTAGTCATAAATTCACACATGTTGTATTAAACACTTGTTGGAAAATTAAGTGTGGTAAACAACATATTGATAAAAAAAATAAAAGACAAGAAACAAAGGCTAAAAGGACAGACAGCATATTGTTAACCAAATAGCATATAAATGTTTGCCAAATCGGGCTGATATCACACGTTGACTTTAAAAGAGTGATTCATTTCCAATTCCATCAAAGCATACTACATCTCTGCTACAACAAAACTAAAAATGTAGAATACGATTATAATTGGGGATATAAATTCTCAGTTACACTAACAAAAATATAAAAGTTGATTTCGATGGATAACAACTAGGAAAACCAACAAAAACTAAAGTGATACCGAAAAGTTAAACCAACCAATCACGCTGATAACGTATTGGATTAAATTATTAGCACCACTTATAATCTAACAAAATGTCACGGTAAACTGATATACACCGTATAGGCGTATACGTATAGTATAAAGAATTTCATGCATATACGTCACATCATTGAAAAAACAAATAAACAGCTCATACACATAATAATGAGAGGGTCCGACGGTCCATCCTGGCCTTTACTCCTGTCCATGCATAAGCTAGTGCCTCGTGGACGAATATAATGCTTAGCTTTGTTTTTGTCACAAATATTCTCATGCTGTATTACAACTAATTTAGCAAGTATTTGGTAAACCGGTGTAAACTTACCGGGCTGCGAAAGCGGGTGGAGGGTGGTGACAGAGCGGTAATTCCGAAGCCGATGTTCGCCACCAATAATAGTAAACCCAGTAACGAACCGGTCATCATCAAGAATATCAAGGCGTTCAGTACTAGTTTCAGCCGGGAGACCGGAAATAACGTTCACGTTACGCGTACATCCAACTGCAATACTAAACCCGTCACGGACAGAACAACTCTTGATAAAGTGCTTGTATGTCTGTGGCTTGTCGAAACGTCGGACAATAGACCAAACTACAGCGCGTGGTGCGTGTATCTTTTGTGCGAGTAGGGATGAGCATTGTCGACCTGTTCTTAGCTTGTACGTGTGAAACTCGGTCACGCATGGCACTAGGTCGGTGAACTCTTCGTGGGTTAACCCGGGTGGTGGGTTTGAGTGATGGGTTGTTGTTGTTGTTGTTTCGGTTGGGTCGGGCTGTGGGTCATCTTCGGTTGATGAAAGGTCTGCTGCTGTGTTTGTGTTTTCAGCCATAATAATAAGAATGAAATGATATGTGTGGGTTGGGTGAATGTGTGGGGGATGGGGAGTGTGATAATGATTTGTTTGGTGCTTTTATGGAAGTTTTATAAGGTGAGTGACTTGAGTGAGAGACGAATATTCACTCATTTTGTCAGTGTAATAGAGTAGAATATTTGGGTTGCGTATCATATCGTGTATTTATAATTCATTTATTTTAGCCTCCGTCCAAGCTCTAGCTATCTACTTTTGCTGGAAAATACTTATTATGTATATCAAATAATGTGGTTGTACCTTTTTTTGGTTCTATTATGGAGGGTCAAGGACCATTATTAGGCCAACAAATTCCTTTGCTATTGTTTAAAAATTATTTGTCATTTCTAAAGGTGATTCTTTTTACTCGTTTGGGTAGGGGTAGGGTTGATGGCTATTAGAATAATTTGTGTTCTAGAGGTTTATATGTGATTATATGACGATTTACGAATAAGAAAGGGTTAATAAACAATTCATAGTGAGTTGGGCATGTTCTTTTCGACTGCTTAATTGTAAAGAATGGACCCTTAGTAACTCATTTTTATCCGATAATATTTTAATCTCATTGCAAATATAATTATGGTTTTACACAATTTGTTTAACAGATCACCTACTAAAAGTTATAGTCGGGGTCTTATGTAATTTTAATTTGATCTCTTTCTAATTTGATCGCCTACTAAACACGAGAGTTTATTTGATTCATATATTTTTTATCAAGGGAAATACTTTCCAATTTCATCAGATTAATTAAGAAATATCACTTCAATCAAATTTTGTAAAAAAATATTGAATTCAGTTTAGAAATTTGTAAAAACAACTCAATACTAGCTAGAGTACTTTTTTCTATTATTTTTTCTATTCAATTTGGGTGTAAATTCAATCTACACTAATTGAGTCCCTAAAGACAAAGCCTACCTTTGATAAAGTCATCAGGCATTATCTCATATAAGTCTTAACGTTGAAAGTGTTGTCATCATAAGCTTAAAGGAGCACGATAAGTTAGAGTCATTTAGAAAATAATAAATAAATAATCCGATTGAGACAATCTTTAGTGGGAGACTGGGAGTAACGTGGTCTGATCATTATTTATCATGTTTTCTATCCTTTTTCTAAATAAAAATAAAGAATTTTTTTGAAGCAATCCATAACAGGATAATCCTCTTCCTCTATGTACCTTTAAAAAAAATGTTGCATGTATACATTTATTTGACTGTTTACATTTAAACAAATTCAGATAACAAATTAACATACTCCGTAACACTTAAAGAACTGCTTTGGGGATGCATGTTTAGCTCCAAGCCTTCTACTAACATGCAAGAAAATTAAATTGTAGTTGATCATACAATGGCGAAGAATATAGATTTTTTTTTTTTCACAAAAAATTGTGTGAACCCGTTTTATATATGAGATTGACTACTAATGACCCTTACACAATAATAATCCCTCGACTGCATGACCCATCGACTACATAATAATAACTCCTCCTATCAAATCTCATGTATAAAATAGGTTTACCTAATTTTATTTTATTTTTGATAGAGAAAGACGGTAGAATTTAGTTTATGTATATAAAGGAAGTGCATTTAGAATTTAGAATTTTATTTTCAAATCGGGGTAAGGCTGCGTACATCAGGCTCCCTCAGTACTCTATCTTAGATGGGATAACTGGGTTTGTTATTGTTGTTGTATATGCAGGAAGTGCATTTCTAAAATTTATTGGTCCATAATGCATACATGCTGTATTGCTGTGGGCCGTGAGTGAGTGGCACAATTTTGTTCTACTTTCTTTGGGACCCATTGACAGGGTTATTTTCCCGCGCCTTTGCGTGTGTACAAGAATGGGCTGCGGACTGCATATGACGGCGACTTAGTAGTAGTAGTGAAGTTAGTGACTAGTGACCTCTGGCTATCATTATTGTAGGCGCTTAATTAAGATTATCTTACAAGGTTGTATCGTTCAATATGTCAAATTGTCTACCAATAGACGACTTTTACATCGACATTCGTTATTTACTGATCGAACTGCCTTGAGTTCAAAGTCGATCTGTTCAGCTGTTCTGATTGGATCGCAGTTCTATTTATAGTTCTACTAAGTGCGTGTAGTAGTACTAACAATGTTTGTCTCTTACCCCGCAAGAAAGTAGTAGTGAATGGATAACAGCCCACATTTCCCCATCAAGGCACTACTTGCATTGTCACTGACGGAGCCAGGTTTCAAGCTATATTCGAATCAAAGCCAATATTAAACTAAGTGTCAAATAAAATTGGAGAATTAGAAATATGCATATATTTTTATTGACAAAGCAAATTAAACTTGATATTTCATACCCTCAACTTAATATTATTATATCCCACAACTTGTTGTGCACTTTTTTGCTAAGCTAGGCTTGATAAAGTTATCCTAAACACAAATATTCCTCAACTTGATATATAAGAATACCTTACATTGAACTCGATATGAATGTTACACCATATGATGTTGATATTTGGAACTTGATAAGTTGATATGCATGTTCTTAGATTTCATATAAAACATGGGTTGGCCCGGCCAACCAAAGCTAGACAGCCGCCGACCGACTACGAATGTACTTGTTGGACTCAAGTCTAGTGGCGTAGTTACCCTTATGCCATTGGGGTCAGATGCCCCCATACAAATTGGAAATTTGATAAATATTTATACTCGTTATGTAACAATAACTCTACATAGAGATACAAATGATCCCAACTAACCATTAATCAATGTTGCTTAGTCCAGCGGTTGCAATTACTTACTAACAAACTTGACATTTAGGTTTCAATTCTTGAGCAGCAATATGTGATTAATTTTTTGTATTACGTCTTATCGAGTGCCCCATCAAATATAACTCCTAGCTCCACCACTGTCTCAAGTAGTGATTTTTTACAACTTCAAGTTGATATTATTAATTATTGGATATGAGCTTGATATTTATCATATTTAAACTTGATATTCAATCTGTTCAACTTGACATTCACCTTTTTTTTTTACACAAAACAAAAAGAATCCCCGTGATATTTGCTACATCGCAAATTATACCATACACATGAGGTGTACCACTCCACGGTACGCCTCGAGTGAAAAAAAATTCTAAAAAAGAATTAAAAAATCACCCCAATTCTTCACCAAGATTCACTAATTAATCTAAAAGGATCACAAATTCAGATTTTCTTTTAAGATTAGTGTTGGTTGAAATGAATTAGTGAAAGTATTAATGAGCGAGAGTGTATGTGTCCAAAACTTTAAATGTTTTTTTTTGTTTCCACAAGAATAATGAGAGTTAATTTAATTTATTTTAAAAAAAGGAGAAAGAGAGAAAGAAAGAGAGATTTTATTTATCTTTAAATGCACTCAAGTGTGGAAATTTATTGATGAGGTGTCCAAAATGTTTTTTTTTTTTTGTGTGTAAAGGGATGCATTGAGGCCGATATGAATCGAGCCCCCAATATTAAAGGTTGATGGTGTGTTATCTATCACTTGATCAACTCTCTCTTCTTGGTGTCCACAATGTTGTACACCGAAGGGTGTATAGTATAACTTCTCTACTAGAATATAGTGGATTGAATCAGAGTAGAATTTTTTGCTTTCAACTTCATCTTCACCCCACCGTATGAGCAAACAAAAACTTCCACTCAGTTTGGCAACTAAAAAATATGAGGAAATGTCAAGAAAAGTAATTACATAGAAAAAGTATAGAAATTAAAATGGAGAAATTCTCAGTTTTCTTTTATTTGTTTTGTTATTGAGGAAATGGATAGAAATGTCAAAAAAAAATTCATTTTCTAGATAGTCTTTTCCTAAGATTTCCACAGTTTTTCCATCTATTTTGAGGAAAAACTGTGGAAAACATAAAAGGCCACATATATCTAGAAGATTCTCTAGATTTCTTAGAATTTACTTTTCTCTATTTTTCCTTTTCATAACCAAACATAAAACATTTTAAGTTTCTACAATTTTCCAAAATTTCATCAAAAAAAAAATAACGTTGTTTGTCCGGAGTCCGGACCACCAATACAACTTCAACCAGATAAGTCTAGTAGGCACTAGGCACTGTAGGCAGTAGCATGTCCACGCCACAACAAGAGTAGTAAGCACCCCCCAAAAAAATTACAACCAATCAGAAACAAGCCTACTAGCATTAGAACCAGGGCGGGCCTTCAAGGCTTTAACGCGCGCCCCGTCATCAAGACATCAACGTCAATCTCAACCTAATCAAGGCAACCCTTCATTCGAAACGAAATCACGAATCATCATGACAAGACCGGCAAAAAAATTCGAATACTGAGCATGAAAACATGGAGTACTCAATAACCGTCGGCCGAAACTCAATGAAAAACATGGAAGTTGATTTAAAGAGGAGTGAGTCATGTTATGTGACAGAGAAAAACTGATCACATTTTTAATGGATATGGTTGCATTGTTCCATTTATTCGTTGGACGAGGATCTAAACAAGAATATTGTAAAGTTGACATTCCAACTTCTCCTGCAAAATTAACTTGACTCTTATGTCTTCTCGTAAACCTTTAGCAAAAAGTAACATCATTGACCCAAAAGTTTATGTTCTTTGATTTCTATGTAACTGTATATACGACCATATGTCATATGCACCCTTTTCCCCTAGCTGATCGCAACTCGTACTCGCAAAGGATCGGAGTTCATGTACTGTGATCAATAATGCTGAATAGTGAATAATGTGTATACGTACTATTGCTAGACATGCTAGACATGCTGTACCACAAGAATCAAGCTATGAGTCTATGACAATTCCATACAAAAGAACCCCCGCGCGGAGCATTTTCGGGCATATTAATGCTCAATTGTTTTTTTTTTTTTGAACAATCAATTGTTGTGGAACAGTACCTGATTACGGTTTAATGAAAGATTTATCTCTAACACATATAAATATACCGATGTACAATGGAGTAATGGACTTGGATGTGTCAACTTTCAGGCCTATCAGGGCTCAGGCTACTAGCCCGTAATTATTCTTCCTTGGACAGAATTCTCACCACTCCTCATGAACTTTAGTTGTGGTACAGGAATTTGTTCGAAAGTTAGTTGGCATCGCATTATAGATTCCGAGGTAAGGACATCATGATCATATATAATAAAGCTTATACAGTACTACTGTATAATTTAACTTCTAATTCATGGAAATTAATCTGTAGCTAGATGCTTTCTACTACGATAATTGAGCTCTTTCTCAAGTTTGACTTCGAAAATGAGAAAAACTTCATGTTAGACGATAATACAAGTGTTCATGTATACACAAAGTCACAAACCATTAATGTAATGCTTGTGGTGGGAACTAAAAGTTACATTGAACTTTCGAATAGAATTAACCCTTGTGGATTGCGACTTACCACTTTTTTTGGTTTAGACCATAGGTCGGTCATTTGGGCCAGGTCAATCATATTCGCACCAGGTCGGTTTTAAAAGGTAAAGTGCTCCTATCAAGTAATTATCCGCATCATTGTTACAACTTAATAGAACCAAAATTAATTAGCTGTGTTGAAGCTTATTCCCATGAAAAATCAAAACTAGCCTCTTATTAAGCCTAACCCTAGCTAACTGGTAATTCCTCCACCCATCACCAACTGGTAACATTAACAATATTTCTCTACTTCTGAAATCCGATCGTTGTTTCGGGATTATACCAAAGCAATTTCATAGGGCATTAGAAGATTATCTGTTGAAGGTGATAACTTAACGGTGACGCAAGCAGTTAAGGGGATTCATTGCATTCCGCGGAAAATTAGGGGATTGATTCACGACATCAGAAACATGCTTCAGGAGTTTGATTGGTTTGATGTGCAACATGTTTATCGCGAAGGCAACCGAGCACGGATTAGATGGCTAATTTAGGCTATAGCATTCAAGACGAGATCTCCTGGGATACTTCATGGTCTTTAGAGCTAGATTTAAATCCCAAGCTGATATGATGGGAGTACCCCTCGAGAGGAGGACCTCCTAATCATCCCCTTTCTTTCTTACCTTTATTAAAAAAAGACGTGAAGTTCTTGGAGTTTTTTTTTGGCGCTGTCGGAGTTTAATTCTTTTTAATTATTGGAGTTTATAAAGCTAAAAGTGGAGACAACATGAAACAAATCCCCTAAAATGTTCCTAGCAGCCTAAAAATCTTAAGTGTGGCCAACTAGATGGGACTATTTTCTTTAGTTTTGGGGAACCTCTTTCCTCCATCTTCTTACTCTTGCTCCCAGGAGAAGCTTCACCTTGCTTCTTTGGCTTTTGCTGATGCTCTTTTGGCTCTTTATCCTACGGAATAATTCATATCAGTGTCACAAATTGAAGCACCTAAAAGTTTCACAGTGTACGCGTGGGCCGTAGGGGAAGGATTACACAATAAGGCACCTCCGCACCTACGTAGTTATCAACAGCATAATATAGTACTCGGTCCACATATATACCAACATGTGCTCTTATAGCTAGAAAGTGTATACCTCAACAAGTCAACATAGGATGCATCTCCAGTATAAGCTAAACCGAAATGAAAATAGGTTAATCTATTATCTTAGATGGAACAAAATTAAACTGTGAATCAACTTTTAGTTGAATATTGGTGCCTATTGCCTAACTCAATTAAACTTACTCCGTAGTAAAGTTGAGCTCTTTCATTTATATATATTTTAATAAAATTAATTATAAAGCTGAGCTGAAATGAACTAAGTTGAACAACCGAGACCAGACGCCCCTCAAAAAAATATTAAAAGGCTCAAACAAATCGTACGTGGAAAGAATATACTCCGTACAAAATGTCAACATACTAACTAGCTATGCGTACATACCTCAAACTTGTCAATGCAAACTTGGGCTGGTTGCTCGTCTCTATGACGGGATGTCCTAAATTTGGAGAACGAGGAAGACAGTCCCATCCTTGATCTAAATTTACGAGAAGAGCTTATGTGTGGAGAACTATCCTCTAATTGGCAAGAGCTTGTTGATGGAGATGCAGAATCGTTCTCGATGTACAAAAACAGCTGAAACATTTAGATGCAGACGTGAGTTAGCTCTAGAATCAATCTACAGATCGAGTGGCTGTTAAATATTTGTAGTAATGATAGATTAATGCATCTGATCAGACTTATTATTCTACGGTACAAAAGTTTTTTTTTTTTTGAGTGCTGTACAAAAGAAGTTCTATTGGAAAACATATTTTCTTGATGCAGTGTACTAGTTCCAACTTCCAAACCGCGGAACAATCTTCTTGAGTTAAGTGGGCACGCATAATTTGAAAGAAAAAGTTTATGTGAACCTGTTTCATGTATGAGACTCGGTAGTAATAACCCCTTGACTACACTATAATAACCCGTCGACTACACTAAAATGACACATCGGTAACACAATAATGATCCCTTTTACCCAATCTCATATATGAAACAGGTTCACCCAAGTTTTTCTCTAATTTGAAAGGCTAATAACAGAATCGATAATGTTTACCTGGACTAAGCGATCCTCGAGAGACTTAATTCGTTCCAAAATCGAGCCTTTAAATTGGACCTCCTTCACAGCCACATCCATTGGAACAAGTTTCTTCTCCGTTTTCATATCTTCGTCAGTAGAACTACTAGTACTTGCCCATCTTGATGAATTTGTCTTGCTAGCCAAATGTTGCATCTACAGTTACACAGATTACAATCGTCTCTTGATCATAAAACAACAACAACAACCGAGTGTAAATCCCCATTCAATAGGGGTGTTCGGGGGTCAGAATGTACGCAACCTTACCCATGTTTAAGAAAACAGAGAGGTTGTTTCCGAGCGTCTCTTGATCATATATACGTAACGTTATATATTGTGTAAGCTACGAGTAGTATCTTGAAACAAAAAAAAAAAACTACAAGTAGTTATCTAGTTTATGCAAAAGGTAGAATAAACATCAAAGAAATTTAGAAAAATTTTGTAGAGAAGCTTTACTTACCATGGTATCCAAACGATCAAGTCTGGAAACAATAGAAGTGATGGAGGTTGAAGAGAGACATTTGCTTACTTCTCCTTCCATTTGTTATCCCTATCTTTCAGTGTAGATTTTATGTCTTTGTGGGCGGTTGCAGCCCTGTTGATGAATGATGAGGTAATTATAATGCCTGTTTCCAAGAGATTGATATCTAGTAGTATAACATAGATATAAAAATGAAATGAGAAACATGTAGATAAGAAGAGATGCATGGCTGCACACTCAGTTGCATACTTGCATGTTAAGTGTTGACTTATTAAAACAAGCCAACTCTTATGGGCACAAGTTTGTTACAAGATGCGGCATTCAATGTGGAAGTAAAGACTTGACCTGATGGGATAGTGCTATTGATTGCCTGATTGGGATAACAATATGGTCATATGGAGCTTTCACATTGTGATCACAAGGGTCAAAAGAGATGCTATATTATTGTTGTCACATCTTGTAGGCTTGTGGCTATATTGATGCACTAGTTCTTTGGCTTGGTTTCCTATCATTCCTCTCTTTTACGAGAGCACATAGGCAATGCCAGAAACCACGATCAGAACTCGAAACCATTTTTTTCTTACTTATCTTTCTCGTTCTTTTACTAAATAAATCTTCCTTGTATGGTAAAACTAAAAAATGTGAGCCTTTGGGCTTTCTCAAATCGATCTTAGAAATTCCTTTTGTTACGACCTTGTGATCACTTCCTCTCCAGAAAAATGAATAAAATAGATAATGATTGCTGTAAAAGAGCAACATATGCAAGACAGGAAATGGAAATCATGAATTTTTTCTCATTTTCTTATTGCATCAGTGAAATTATAATTGAACTGACAATGGTAGAAAGAATTACCAAGAATACCATGTCAATCAGTAAGCAATCAAGATGAAGAATGGAAATGGAAAAAAAGAGAAGAAAAGGAGATTTAGAATTTTAGATCAACCTAAACTAGACCTTGTCACTTCATAAGCTAAGAAGCAAGCTGCATTAGCCGGTACACTCCTCCCCATTGCCGGACCAAAGCCTTTATACAATCCTTTGACACCTTCTGCGGCCAATATTTTTCTAAATGCATTGATTGATCCTGAATAATTGGGTGTCTTGTAGCTATCGACTTGAATTACACTCTTCACCACATCAGTGGGGTAGACAATGCCCCAGAAAGATGCTCCGGCTAACCCTCCAGCCAACATAAGAGAGCCTCTACCTAACGTAGAAGTATCTTTCCCTCCAGCTAAATACTTCTTTATACCTTCGTATGCACCAAACATGACGGCGTTGCCAGGGACTTCACGGGCCAGAGTCGGAACCAAGCCCTTAAATAGACCCCTTACACCTGCTTCTGAGATGACATGCTTGGCTACATCTAATGGACCACCATATTTCACAGCTCCAGCTGCTACTGCGCTTTGAGCTTGCAACCTGTTACGAACTTGGTAAGTTACTTCAAAAAGATTGTCATATACCATTTCTGCCCAAAATTCTAATGAGCAGTGCAGAAATGAATCGAATTCATACTCGTATTAACTTTAGATTCCAATAAAAACCCATCGTCAAGCAGGTGGACATGTATCAACATCATTTCTTATTAATAGGGTACATGATTGGAAAGTTGAGAAAGCATATGGAACTACCCCAAAACAGGTAATCGACGAAAAAGCATAGACATGAGTCTATGCGTGAAGGAATCATACACAAGCAAAACCATCAGGCATCATGTACATTTCAAAAAAACAAAAGAAGATGAAGGATAAGGTAGAAACAAAGAGCAATTTCAATACCTGCACTTGATTAATTCTGTGGGGCAAGCCAGAAATGATACGGCCAATCCAGCCCCACCACCACACACAAATTGCTGACTGATAGTCAGGGGTACCCCTGGTTCAGACCTTAACACGCCCTCCATTTGCCCTCTCACAGTGAAAAGAAGGGCATTGAAAGCAGCCACAGTAGCTAGAGGAGCCCCCATACCTTTGTACAAACCACTTGCGCCTTCTGCAGCCACAGTTTGTTTCACAGCATCAAATGCACCGGAAAATTTGGGAAGCTGGCCAGGAAGTGGAACAGGCTGGCTCTGGAGCTTCACCTTGATAGTGTCGAACGGATGCCCAACTATCAATTGAGCAGCACCTCCAACAGTACCAGCTGTCAGGTCCTTCGCAACATCCCCCATCTCTACAGGCAAACTAAAAACAAAAAGTTGTTTGAGAACAATAACAGGGACAGTAAAAAACAAGATGCGAAAAAGAAAAAGAAAAGGAGAGAGTATCTTAAAGATGAAAAAACTTCGAAAAAACAAGCTTCATAAGTCAAAACTTGAAGCCACAAAGAAAACCTAAATACACTACCATCCATAGCACATACACCAACCAACAAACGAGTCAGATTAACATGAGCCACTTCTCTCATAATTTACTAACCAGATCTGTATGTCTTGTAAAAAATTGAAACTACGGCCATAGGTTGAAAATCCAACCAACAGACAACTTCAGTATGTGACAAGGAATTGGCATTCTGATGTTGACTCTTTGGCCCGATTGATCTAGAATTCTGGAGTCCCCCAAATGAGGTACACATCCGTCCTATAAATATTGAATTTCTGTCTTTTGGAACATACAAAGAATAGTCCCTCAGATGAAAGTTCCTTGGAACGTATCTTGAAGTTACCCTCTCACAAACAACTTTATTCCTGACTTTACCAACAAATTTCAACAAAACTTCATCCTGTAGTCATGGTCTAATTCAGTCCTCCACACTCATCTTTTATACTAGAATGTGAGTATTGACCAGTAAAAAAACCTTTCAACAGAGGCCATACATAAGAGCAGGAGACAGAAGGTGCTTTTGCAATCCAAAAGTACAAAAGCCAGATATATGTAATATCAACAAAGAGGAGACAGCTTTTGACGAGATTAAAAAGAGCTGTTCAAGACGAGACTTTAAATTATACAGCAATTTGAAGTTTGAACAATGAACATATAAATGTTCTCGTACTTGGGTATTTGAAGATGAGGCCTTAGCACTTAGCCCTTAAAATGACTCGAGGTACAGGAAATGCTGGATTATCACAACTGCATACATCAATGTCTAAAATGATGCAAAAAGTAAACCCACCTACTTTGAGAAGGAAAGCAAAGATAGTTACTCCTGCACTTCAAGGGAACAGCTAACCCAAAAGCGACTCGGCAACCAGGATACCTCAAAGCAATCAATACAACCCCCCCCCCC
>ONZK01000705.1:34752-45505 GCA_900322385.1 Pharnaceum exiguum
TGGGATCTCAAATAATTATTATTTATATTTTAAATTTAAAAAGGGAATAAAATCATACTAAAATAATAAAAAGTGAAATTAACCAAGCAAAGTTGGTTTTCAAGAAATAAACGCTTCTTATGATTTTGGAGTCTAAACAAAAAAGTTGACTTTACATTATCTTTTGCTAGTTTGGGAAATAGTTTTGAAGGATTGTTATTATGGGAAATAGTTTCTCCCATTTTGTTATTTTAGCAAAAAGCTCCGACTCCTGAGGGCATGTTTAACTCTTAGACTTTGTAGAGTATAAGAAAAGTGACACATCATAATTTTTTGGTTTAGACTCTAGTTATACTTTCAACTTTATTAGTTAAAACTCAGATAATATTTATAAATAAATGAATTTTTTAAAAAGAAAATACATGTGGGTCCCATGTAATTAGTTAATTGTGAGTACAAGGGTGGGTATGTGGATTTTAAAACTCATCTTTATACTTTTACAAAATGGGTCCCATTTTATAGGCATTATACTCAAGTATGAAGGTTATACTCTTCCTTAAACTCACTAAAATACAACAAATAAACATACCCTGAGTACGTACTCGATCACTAGATATATAGTTCTGTACGTTTCTATTTATTGTCACAAATTTAGAGAAATTTTACTTCATAGATAAAACAATGTAAAATTGATGGAAATAATTTCTACTTTGGCCGATTATCCTAGAACAATCCCTACTTCGAACATTAAAAGAAATAATTTTACTTGGACTTTTGTGTCACCGAACGATCTAATTAAGGTTCTAATGAGTTTTATTTTTAAAAATTCAAACTTGCGTTAAACGATCAGTTTTATTTGACTATAATATATATCAATTGCGATTGATATATGAATAGCCAAAGTTTTAATTTCAAAGTTTTATTGGATCGTTACGGACTACAATAGTTGAAATATAATGGATTGTTCTGATCAAATTTGTGAATTGTGAAGTATGAGCTATTTTGAAATAATAAGGCGAAATGCAGATTATTCCCATCGATCAATTTACCATAAATTAAGTCTTTTGTCCCTACAAGTAGGAAATGGCTACAATTTTTATGTAAATAAATAGTCATTTGTTTGTTGGCTCCCTTATAAATCACACATGGTATCAAAACGAGTTATAGTCATGTCTTCTTTATCTCTCTAGTTTGGTTCACAAACGTATGACGACCAATTGTTGACTTCGGTTATATATTTACGATTATGGCCTAAAGTGGGCCTGTGTGAGACAAGCTATTGGAGTGGGTTGTCTCATATTTCATAGAAAGTGCCCGAGTTAGTTATTCTAACCAACTAATTAGTTTCGGATTAGAGCCTCTTTTAGATTGTAAAGAAATTTATTTGTAGGCACCTTAAGCAATGATGAATGGTGGCAAAGGGGATGGAAATGTGGCAGTTTATCGATGGCTTTGGGCAAGGGATCTATAAAATGGTACGGTTGTGTTCGAGGAATTTTAGAGAAAATCTCATTAAAACCCCTATTTATCTGAATATTATACACATACACCTATTGTATATAAGTACTACTGATTCAAAATAAATCATACTCGTAAGTTATTATTGCTTTTCTCTTTCTAAAATTCTTCAGCGTCATAAACAAGTGAGGAAAAGAGTTGTTACTCAGTTTCTTCAAGTCAATCAAAGCAGCGAGGGTGGTTGGAGAGCTACAAACTATGTTGCACATGCACTTCTTATAGTTATTGTGTCCGACCCGGGACAGAAGAATAATATTGGAAAATTACACTAAATATGGAGTTTTTAAACCAAATTAAATACTTGTCTAACACAATATAAACCCATCGTCGGTGAGAAGTGTTCGTGCTTCATAGGCTACGGCCATCTCATATCGTTAGTTTTGAGTTAGGCTCTGTTTTCGTTCAATCAATTAAAAAGTTGCATTCAGTTTAAGTTTTTCAATTCATTCACTTCAGTTAATCACTACAAGATAAAGCCTATTTTGAGACTGAAAAATCAGTCTCAGATCAACGAATTTCGGTCTCAAAACGCCTTTTGAGACCGAAATGAGACCGAAAAATACGGTAGCTATACCCTCGGTCTCTAAATGCTCGAGACTGAATTTTTAAAATCGGTTTCAAAATCAGACACTGATTTGAAACCAATATCTTCGGTAGCGAAAAATAGAGACCGGAAATATCGGTCTCAATTCGGTCTCTGTTTTGACACGTACTTTGATACCGTTTTTTCGGTCTCAAAATTCGACACTGATTTGAAACCAAAATATTCGGTAGCAGAAAATAGAGACCGGAAATAGCGGTCTCTATTCAGTCTCCGTTTAGATACCTATTTTGAAACCATTTTTCCCGGTATCATTTTTGCTACCAAATAAGTGGCGTCATATCCGTGTCATTTTAGATTCCGAATATTCAGTAGTATTTTTGATACTAAATATTAGTCTCAATTTAGAAACTGAGATTTAATTTCAATTTAGTAGCGGAATTTGAAACTGAATACTAGTGTCATTTTCGTAGCTATTTTAAAACCAATAATTAGTATCCATTTTGAAACCGGATCATCAGTAGACATTCAAATGGTGTTGGTATCCAATAGAAAGCATTTTGGAACTGAAACATCTCAAGCAAATGGCGAGAGTGGAACATATTACTAAAACAAATCCAAATACATCCACTATTTCAAAATCAAGTGGGTCTCAATGTTAACAAAAATAAAATAAAATATCAAAAGAAAAAAACAAGCTAATGATTTCTCATTATCAAATAACTCCGGCTAGCAAACTAGCACTAATTTCTTCATCCATCAGGCTCTGTTTTTTCCTTTAGTCTCGCATATGAGTTGCTTTTGGGGTCTTCTTGATCCAACATACTTCTTATTTTCCTTTTAGAGCTACAGACACCATATCGTTGTACCTTGTACCTTAGCATTTAACTCTTTGCGAATGAGAGATGTAATATTAGACTCCAATGTGTACCATACGTCAATTTCCTAATGATAAACTCTTAATCTCATAGCAAACATGAATAAGTGAATCAGTAACATCTCACAACATAGCTGTCACAACATAAAGTTACATAACCATGCACAAGAACGGAATAGCAAGTAACATGAGTAATCCAAAAACAACAGCAGCAAGTAACATACCACAAAAATAGAGAACGGTAAGGAACAAAACGAGGAACAAGGGATATCACAAGTACCATAACACAATCTGTCAACATGCCTTACCAAACAGTCACACAACAAAGTCGGAGCCGTAAACAACTTGCGCTACCATTTTTATCACATTCGAACAGAACAAGCAAAACAGAAGCACAAACACCACCTCACCCCCGGTTAACCTCAACAGAATATGATTCAAGCACAAGAGGCCAAGCCATTAACAACATAAACTGGCTCATTATATTATACCCATATCAGATCACAACAAAGGCCAGTCATATCTACTGTACAATACTACGAGACCCAACACAAACCAGAAACCACCATCATACTATATATAAAGATCACCATCACCATCATACTATAAAAATCAATCCAAAATTTTCCAAGACAACAAAACAGAGAGCAACAGCAGATAAACTAGCATTGTAGCAAGGCATCAAGAGAAGCAGACCACAACTCACTGGCAGAAACAATTGACATCAGAAAAAAGATCAAACAACATAACAACATCAATAAGAATCAGCAGCAACTTATAGCAATAATTACACATGTAAAACAAAAATTTGAGGAGACTTCAACAACAGCACAACGGAGCCATTTAATTCAATTAGAAAGATTGAACAGTCCCAACAACAATCTCAATCAGAAACATTAACAGCCCTAATAACAATCTCAGTTGTGGTTCAATCATAAAAACCTGAACACAATGATTCAAGGGCGACACCAGATAGAGGTGTTGAATACCTTCCGTCTGACTGAAACCTTACTTCGGCTCATGCCCCTATTTGGCACTAATACTTGACTGATATCTCCACTTCCACCTCCAACCGAAACTAGCAAGTTAAATTAGCACACCAGATACCTCAAGGCTTCTCTTGAACAACCTATGCATACCCAACAACCTCAGTACAATAAGCTCCTAAACCAACAAAATAATCACTAGTCCAATCTGAAATGATTAAAAACTAATTTCTGAACTTAATAGAATAAAATCAGATTGAAGGTCTAGCCGACGAAAGCTTGCAAACGAGGTATTGGGGTGCGGCGGATAATGACGACGAGTGTTGTTGTTGTGGCTTTCGGATCACGATGATGATTATGATGTGGTGGTGGTGGTGGTGGCTGCGTCGAGAGGTTTCGGCAGTGAGGGAGTCGAATGGAGAGAGAGTGGAGATGAAATGAGAAATAAAGGGAGACGATTTGAGGTTGTAGATGGTCGAGTTTAGACCGACGCTGGGATGTCGTCATGGCTTCGCTTGGCGGTAGTTGGCACGGCGTGGTTGCGAGGAGAGGCAGAAACGGACGCGGTGAGAATTAAGGAGAGTGAAGGGAGTGGAGATTGTAATTAGGTTTGAGCAAATGGAGTTGTGCTAGAACTCTAGACGTGATAAATGAATATGGATTAATTCTGTCCAATGAAAACTAGATTGCCTTTATTTTGCGTCTAAGGAAATACGTAAGTATTTTTTTTTTAGTTTAAGTTACACTCCAATTAAGTTTTAGAAAAAATCTGGGTGAACCCGTTTAATATATAAGACTAGATAAGAGGGGTCATTATTGTATAGGCGAGGGGTCATTATTATGTATTTTATGGTTCATTAATATCCAGTCTCATATATGAAACGGTTCACACATTTTTTTGTGATTAAGTTTTGACTAGGACAAAAAATGTGCCAAATCTTAGTAGGAATACTGCAAGAATGGTATTTTTATACACTTTTTTTTTATTTTTGTAATTATATAAATATGCATAAAAAATTAGATAATGACCCCTCGGGTTAACATAAGACCCCTCATATTGTCATTAATGACATCTCTTCATCCAGTTATATATATATAACGGTTCCACATGAATTTCTAGTTAATTTTGAGTTCACACACAATCGGACCTTATTATAATTATAAAACAAGAAAGGGATTAATGTAAAGGAAAGTCAATTGCAATGTTTAACACTAGTTTGAAATTGAAAAGTTTCAACCAGAAAATGGAGATTTGTTATAGTAGAGCCGTAAACGGAGACCACTTTTTACACTTTCATTAGAAAAAAACAAAAGAATTCTTAGTCTAATAATAAATATACAAAACTTTGAGGCTAGAAACGATTAGGTAGAAAAGTTAGACATAAATGAAACCGAAACTTTTTAAAAAAATAAGCTTGAAAGTTTAATACGGAGTAGTCCTTTGACATTTAAAAAAAAAATCAGCAAACATGTGATTTAAGCTTGTATGAATGAAACTAAAAGAAACAGTTTTCAATAGATACTCTTATCAGGCGAAAAAGTTGTTAATAAAATTTGAGGTTGAATTGAAATCACTCAGAAAACCAGCTTCATCTAAAACTACATTGCGGCCGAAAAATATCATTATAATTTAAGACCAAAAAGAAACCACTAAGAAAACTAGTTTCGTAATTTGAAACTAGTTTGAGACCGAAAAGAAACTATGAAAAAAGTCAGTTTCAAAAAGCGAGACCGATATAAGACCAATTAGTTTCGGTCGCATAATTGATATCGAAACGACACTGCTCCAAAAAATAGTCTCATATCTTGACACTAAATGGAGACTGAAAATTTATGGTAGCAAAATTGACACTGAAATGCTACTGAAGTAAAATTCAGTAGCAAAAGTTGGAGACTGAATGGAAACTAAAATATTTAGTAGCAAAGTCGAGATCGAAACGAAACCAATTGTTTCCGGTCTCAAATTTGCTACCAAATTGATACCAACAAAAAATCGGTAGCAGTATTTGACACCGAATAGATACTGTTTTTTTTCTGAGTCTCGAATCTTGAGACACTCCAAATTCGGTCTCATTTTGATGATTTCAGTGTCTAATTCGAGACCGATTGCTTGATACTGAAGTAAATCGGTCTCAAAATAGGCTTTTTCTTGTAGTGAATTATCTTTAAGAAGGGTAGTATACTGTATCATTAAATAAACGGGTGCATTCATGGCCTTAGGCTTCTTAGCTAATTAAGTATGAACTATATGGCATGTTCTCTAGAACTTCTGAAAGCTATAGTTAAGTTTAGTTACTTTCAGTTCAATTCAATTTAATTAATTTTAGTTCAGCTCATTTTTTCGATCGTAAGAAATTGTGACATCGATATCATTTGTAGTTCTTTAAATATCATTGTAAACTAAGTACTTTCGTAAAGTCCAATATTGATAGATTTTAATAAGTAAATGCGTCTTAAAAATAAAGCAAACAGTTCATTTACGATAGTTCATTTTTTTTTATAACAAGATAAGTTAAGTTAAATTAAGAATTCATTTAAGTGTTTGTTAGTTAAAATGAACAGGCACATAATTGATCACAAGGTTTTCCTTTTGGCCCACGGTTGCAAACACATTTAAAAAATCATAACGAGCCTAACTAAGTGACTATTGTTCTTGTCACAGCTACCTGCTACCTCACTCCCATTTCAAATTGACAATTAAAATTCGTGCTAACCTTTTTTTTCTTTTAGGTATATCACATAAAATGTAGGCATGCATCTTTGACGACAATTTTTAATTTCGCTGATGACATACTTTATTATTTGTCATGACGGATAGGAGATTCACCGCCCTACCATATTCATGACGACGATTTCTAATAAATGTGATGACAAACCATATTATCCGTCACGACGGATAATACAATCCGTGGTGACAAATACTCCCTCCGTTTTTATTTGTTCTTTCCATTTGATTTTGGCACAAATATTAAGAAAGAGCTAAAATAACTAAAACAACCTCAACAAGTTGAGGAAAATGGTGGGAAAGTAAAGAAAGAGGGGTAGTAATAATGAAGAAAGTTTAGGGGTATTAGGGTAATTGTGCCTCAAAAAGCATACCAAAAAAGGAAATGGGAAGAACAAATGAAAACATCCCAAAATGGAATATGGGAAGGATAAAAAAAAAACAGAGGGAGTATGAAAACAATAAAATGAGTGTCCACAATGCGTGCCTGCATTTTGAGTGATATGGCTGAAGAAAAAAAACAAGGTTAGCACATTTACCGAACTAGTTTTCTAGCCCGTGCGTTGCACGAGCCTCAATTTTATAAATTTGTTATCTTATTTCTCATTTGTATTTAAAACAAAAATGAAATTGTTATTGAATTTTTTACTCTTAGATGAATTTTTTTAAGTTCTTCTATAATTCTTTTGTATGATTAAATTTATTGTAACGTTATTCCATTTTAGTCTTTTTGATTCTGTACCCAAACAAAACCTAAAAACCTCACTATCATTGGCTTGTTTTTAATCTTAATATTACTTTTTAATTTCCTAAATTTAATTCACATGTATTCTTAGTTAGTATGTGTTTTGTTTCTACTATTATAATCCAGTTCAGTTTTAGTTATAATTTTAACTATATTTACTTTTTTTTATAATTCAATTAGGTTTCAATTTAGTCACACCCACAATATCAAGCTTATAGTTTTTTTATTTTCCTACTGATGCATTTTGTTGTTGTTGTTGTGTAAGCGGTGACACAAAAAATTGTACCTATAATTCATTGAAGTTCAGTTCAGTTAAATTCAGCCCAACCAAACAAATCCCAGCCTAAGGCGCTGTTCGTTTCGCAGCTTATTGGCAGCTTATTCAATAATCTTAAGCTCAGCTTATGAGATAAGCTTAACTTTTACAGATAAGCTGTGTTCGTTTTGTCAGCTTATGGAGACAGCTTATCAAATAAGCTAGCTTATTTGGTAAGTTATATGAGCTAGCTTATCAAATAATCTCCTATCAATAAACTTTCTATATTCCAATATTACCCCTACTGAAAATATTATCACTTATAAATGGCAATTATAATTGTCCTTTTATGTCATTTTACATTAATCAGCTTCAGCTTGAGCTACTTCATCTGAACACCCTAATTAGATTATCTATTAAGTTTCATCTTCAGCTTAAGCTAGCTAATCAGCTTCAGCTACCTAATCAGCTTCAGCTTCAGCTACAGTTACGTTTGCCGAACAGACCCTAAGAGTAAAGATTTCAATTACATCACTAAACGTGAATTTTTTGTGAGATTAAGTTTTGGTAAGAGTCCATAGTCATCCATAAC
Organism: Pharnaceum exiguum; assembly: GCA_900322385.1. NCBI lineage: Eukaryota > Viridiplantae > Streptophyta > Magnoliopsida > Caryophyllales > Molluginaceae > Pharnaceum > Pharnaceum exiguum. Next base: position 42,972 of record ONZK01000705.1, read on the forward strand.
ACTACTGCCCTCTAACTATTGTAAAACACGACAACTTCTTTTATGAGATATTCGATATGATTGTACGTGAGTTCAATTGTTCTAGATTTGTGAGATAGCTTTTTAGTAACATAAAAATTTGTGTGTTGTGTTGTATATCTGATAGAAAAAGGGACCACGGGCCAGAAGTTAATCATTGATCATTTCGTCGTTAAAAACCTTTCAAGACGCAAAATTTGTGTGTTTTTTATTTGTTGTGCATATATTATAGATGGCTTTTTTTTTTGTTGGCGCTTTCTCATTGGTGTTTTTTATTTCCCATGTGGCATAGCTTAAGAGTCCCCCATCCCGTGTGGCATGCTTTAGAGCTCTTGAAAAATAGATGTAGTGCAATTCATCATATGTGGCATGCTTTAGAACTCCTGAAACATGGCTCCTATATATATATATATATAAGATTGACAATATGGTTTTTGCACTCTTCTGATCTTCCCGAAAGAGCACAACAAAGAAGGCTCAAGAAGCTGAGTGTAGCAGGTCTTATCTCAGCAAGGCTCGAAGAGAAAGAGTACTCGACCTTTGGGCCACACTAGATTTGGGCTTGATCTTCACAAATCACAAGAGCCTATACGAGTGTGGGCTTTCGGTTTTTGGCATGAGGTAACATCATGGCTTGATATGCTCGCTATCCTGGTTTCTACTTTTTACCTATATTAATTTTATTTTTTTGGTAACAATTTACCTATATTAATTTTGCTAACAATCGTGATTTGTGAATGATCAAACACAGAAATGGTTTGTTGACTTCGAGTTATCGTAACTTGATATATCGGTGAATAATGACTAAATAAATAAATAAAAATACATTATAAATAATAAGGAGCTGGTAACCCACCGACAGAAGTAAATATACATATCAAATGCGAAACAAGATATCCTCCAGTACCTTACTCCTCCAATACCCCATTTGTGTGTGATTTCCCCAATCAGAAACAATTTAAAAAAGACCAATTAATCACCTCCCTCTCTATCTTTCTCTCACTGGAAATTCCAGTTACCGGAGAAGATCTTGACTCGAAAGTGTGTTAGTGTTGTTGTCTTAGCTTGTTGATGAGGAGTAGGGTCAAGTACCTCATCAAAGGGTGAAACATACACCCTCCAAAGTCCAAACCCCCTCTTATTTTTCAAAATCTAACGGGAGTTCTCTATTTCAAGTGCACCGAAAAAGAGTTGCACTACTTGTTCAAGGGTTCTGATCCTCTCACTACTACAACAACAATAACCGGAAGTGAATCCTCATTCAATGGGGGTATTTGAGGGTCAGGATGTACACTCAAGTTCGCGATCCTCTAATTGGAGGCAAACCCAATCATTTATAATTGAGAAATAGTATTTTCCTATTTCCTACAACTTGCAAATTGAATACGATCATTAGTTCATAAATAATGAGTCGTAAAATAAAATTTATATTGATTACAATTGTTCCATTATTTTAAATTTGTGGACTTACTCTAAGCAGAATATAACCAGCATTTTTTATTATAAAGCATTACAACACATGATTCAATCACCTTTTAAATACTACTTCGTATTAGTCAATACTTTTATTATTAGTCACAATTTTACCTGGTATAAGTCACGGTATACAAAAAAATTTGTTGTACATGGTTAGTATGGACAAATTATACCATACACCTTTAAGTATAAAGTTTCACTAATCTTCCATATTCACTAATGAATTCAAAATGATCACTAATTAGAAATTTTTTACTATATGATTAGTGATGGTTGAGGTGAACTAGTGAATCTATTATAGAAAACAGAGTGTATATATTGAACTTGTGAGTGAGATGTTTCAAATGGGACACTGATATTGCCAAGGCAACATAATATGCTGCCAAGGCAGATTATTACCTACACTTAATGTAGTATGTGAGCTCAAAATAATGTACTTAATAATTTGTGTGGATCGTCCTCTCTAATTTCCATGTAAAAAAACTACGTCTTCAAAAACACCAAGCCACCATTATCTCCAAATGTCAACCATCCATAGGTCTCACTTAGATTACCCTTTAAAATATAATCCACCAATATTTTCATTTCATTTTCCCCTAAAAAAATAATACATAAAGCTGACAAAACACAAGTACAACTCAAACTGAAATACAAAACAATCAGATAGACAGATACTTAGCTCATCATATTCTCTCCCTAAAGAGTGTATAAGCCTTCATGTCTAGTTTTAGACATGTCTAATTTTAAAGCCATCCACCCTACTTTACTATCAGAATTTTCAAAATTATGCAAGATTTCATGAGTTAACAGAATGTTATCTTGAATAGCTCGTCCAGGAATAAAAGCACTTTTGATGCGTGAAAACCTTGAGGGTTAACTCGTTGTTTAGTAGGAACAAGGTGTCTAACGGGGGAACAGGGTAAAAACGAACAAAGAACACTGTTTTTGGGTTTTTGAGTTTTATTTGCAGCGGAAATTGAAATAAACGAAAAGTAAAAAGATAGAAGATCTTCCCTTTGAATCGTAAAGGCTGAGCCACC
>ONZK01000705.1:45890-61220 GCA_900322385.1 Pharnaceum exiguum
ACTAAACTGACTACAAAGACTCTTAATATATAGTACTAAACCCTAGTACGTCTAACTAAAAGAAAAGAAAAGAGATCTAACACGAAATAAGACTCCTACGAAAATATGGAAAACTGACAAGTGGAGGAACGCCGTTTCCTGACACAATTAGGAAACAAACTGGCTTGTTCCCCAAGCAGCACAACTTACTTTCCGAACTAAATTCAACTACGACTTTTCCTTATTCTAATTCTAACCACTTAAGGAATAACTAGAAATCAGAAAAGTACATAATTTTCTTAAGGAAATAAAATAAAGATACTAAAAGATATGACGAAACAAATCTAAGAATATCTCAGATCTTCTCGCCTAAGCAATCCAGCCGACATATCAACCTAGTTCCTTCGAAGTAAACCGTGTTCCTTCGAGTTGATGAACCAACCGGAGTGTTCCTTCTGCAGAACCAACTGAGGTCGTTCCTTCCGCAGAACCAACTGAGGTCGTTTCTCCTACCAGGGTTGTTCCTCCATCTGCTCCCGCATCATTTTTGGAATGGACTAATTATTTTTTCTAATTTAGGGCGTAATCTATTAATTAACTAATATCTTAGAAATTACCTTATAAAATGTATTGCAAAGACTAATTGGACGGAAGTGATTAGTAGTTTATGGATTATCTACTTTAGGAATTAAAGTAATAAAAGTATGATTAATTTCTTTCACTAATTTTCCTTGTTCAAAAAAATCTTTAATAGCTAATCAAAAATCATGACCCATGATATACCAATAATGTTGAAAGAAACCTACTCCAAAACCATCAGGTCCGGGTACCTTACTACTATCAATTTGAAATAATGCATCTTTAATCTCTTTATTGGTTACCGATTGAATTAAATCTGCCTGATTTAATTCTGATAATGTGCACGGGGTTTGCTCTAACATAATATTGTTCCTAAAGCATTTTTAGAGAAACGGTTAGAGAAGTCTATGACTAATATCTTTTTCTGATTCTAATTAAAGGCCAACTTTAATATGAAGCCTAGTTTTATGTCGTATATGAAAATAAATAGAATTACGACCACCTTTATTAAGCCACGCTTTTCTTGATAAAGATCCCCATAATTTTTGGTTGAAGAGGATCATTTTTCACGTTGGTAAACCAGACGACAATGAAGCTCAATAAGATTTCGATTATGAGGATCATGGATCAATTTTTCTTCTAGATTTTAACTTAGCAGCATTCAAATTCATTTTGGTCGTATTTAATCTGAACTTTGTAGAATTCCAAATTTTCAATGACTGTTTGATACGTTTAATATGTTGTGTTAAAGAAAACATACGAGAACCACGAATAAATTTCCTCCATTCAGTTTGAACTAAAAAAATGCGTATCCCGGTGAAAAGTCCAGTTATTATTACAACGGAATGGAAAATGTCGAACATAAAACTAAACCAACTATTACATTGGGTTATATTCGTGTCTAGTATTATGGGAGCATGATCGAAACATGAGAAGAATCCAACTTGTGTAAAGGATAGTGGATAAAGATTAAACCAACTATTACTAACAATAGCTCGATCAAGTTTCTCAAAAACTACACTACCCGGAAATTGCTTTTTCCAAGTAAAAGAGGAACCTTTTGTGGGAATATCAATACTATCTGTTAATTGCAGAAAAAAAGGAATAAATTTAAAACGATATGATTGTGCCTTCCGACCTCCTAGTTTATCCGAAGATTGGGCTAACTCGTTAAAATCTCCAATGATACACCATGGTAAATGCCATGTTGCAATGTGTAACAATTCATTCCAAAAAGACTGTTTCCCATTTTTCTCATTTTCCTGTGCCGGAGCATAAAGACACATCAAAATGAATTGATGAGAACTTAATATATGATTCAAGTAGGAGTCTTTTTTAATAAAGACACAGGTACTATATTTGACATATTAAATATTCTATAACCCATTTTAATATTATAGTATATGTCAGATACCCGAAATGGTAAATTTCCTTTAGAAAAATGGTACCATTCGCCATTCGGGGCCTTGGGCTTCTTAGCTATGTATGAATATTAGTGGACCACAAGGTTTGACCCAAGGTTGCAAGCACATTTACGAATGATAATGAGCTTAGCTTGACTATTGCTCTTGTCAGTTTTGTCACTACAATATCGCTCCTCTCCAAAGAGCACAACAAAGCAGGCTCAGCTCAAGAAGCTAATAAGCTTAGTGTAGCAAGGTCGTTGATGAAGGTGTATCCAAATTCGAATCTCAGAACTTATTATCGGCAACCCTGTCATCTCATGATCTCATCTCAGGAAGGCTCGAAGAGAAAGAGTACTCGACCGTCTGGTCACACGCTGGATTTGGGCTATGAACTTCACGAATCAGCACGAGAGGCGATCGAATGATCGATATGTGCGTAGTAGTAGGCTTTAGTTTTTTTGGTATGAGGTAAACATCATGGCTTACGATTATTCTTCCTGTTTTTGTTAATAGCTATATTAATTTTGCTACAATATAATATGATGAATGATCATTGACTTTCAGTTCGTAGATAGTTGACATAACGGTGAAGAATGACTAAATAAATGAACTAACACATGCATTATTGCTGTCGATGAGCCAAGTGAAGTAGAACTAAACTGTTGCAGTTCAATTTAATATTTTTCAGAAACCCAAATTGAAGGTTCCTTTCATTATTACAAGTTAATTGGAGGCCGACCCAATCATTTGTATAATTAAGAAAGAGTACTACTGACGTATTTCCTGCAACTTGCAATTGCAATTTGAATACGAGAATTAATTAGTTCATAAATAATGAGTACGTACAATAATATTTCTATTGATTAGGTTGCATTGTTCCATGATACATACGATAATTATATTTGTGGTCTTCCTCGATCTAAGCTGAATATGACCAGGAATTTTTAACTATAGATTCTACGATGGGGATTAGAGATCATATTATTAGTTAATGTCCAAAATACAACAACAACAACCGAGTGTATCCCCATTAGATGGGGTGCTCGGGGTCAGGATGTACGCAACCATACCCCTATTTAAAAAAAGAGAGCATGATCACTACCATATAAATTGATGAAATCAATGCTTAGCTTAGATGGTTTGCAAAAGAGCATGATGGAGGAGATGAACAAGAGGGGAAGAGGATCATTCAGATCCATTTTCGTGCATGCTGACTGGATTGATGTGCTCTTAATGATTTTAGGGTTCATTGGAGCAGTTGGAGATGGCTTCTCCACTCCCTTCAGATTTTACATCCTTAGCAAGTTGATGAATAATATTGGTGAAACAATAACTTCTTCTGACCATCAAGTTATGGCACATCATATAAATGAGGTAAGTCATCCTGCTATATATTTAAGTCTCAATCCTTTATCATTTCATTCGCTCCTCATATATGATTATCACTTTTCCTCGTCTGTCAATCATATGCAGAATGCAACCATTTTCTTGTACTTTGGCGTTGTTTCCTCGGCACTTTGTTTTCTGGGTGGGTATTATTGTACTTTGAACTACTCACTAATGAACATCGATCCATGTTTATCTATACAGTACTATATATACAAGTATGTACTACACTTGGACACAATGATTTAACCAAGCGGGTTTAGTCTAGTGGTTGCCTTGTTCCCCCAATGTTGAGGTTAAAGGTTCAACTCCCACTAAGGACATTGGATGAAGGATTCTTCCCCCTACTCCCTCAGTCCAATGCCCAGCCCTTCAGCCCGAGATGAGAATCCTAGGGGCGGGCCTCCTTATCATTTAAAAAAAAAAAATAGACACAATGATTTGGATAAAAAATTGTCTACACTTAAATTAATAACCTCTTTTTTCGTCGTTAATGACCCATTTCATGTATGCACATATGTTTTTTTTGCTATGATTAAGTAGCGCGCCCAACTAAAGTGATTGTACATTTTCCAAGAGCTGCAAACCCAGTTGTAGTAAATGAGCTATGCAATTTATTCACGGGTCCTAGGTTCAAAGCATATGAGGAGCACCTAATAGAATTAATTCCATTATTACTCGAGTTCGAGGTGTTATTTAGTCTTAAGTTAAGTAAGTTCAGTTCAGTTCAGCTCCATTTAATTCAGCCCCATTCAGTTCAGTTCAGTTCGTTCAGTTATACAGAATGAAGCCTTAGTGCTTTATTTAAGTAATAATTAATGTCCGTCTCATTAAAATATTTAATTTCAACTTTTTTTGATGTAAAAACTTAGTTTAACTTTGAGATTGCCGATCATTCACCTTCTCCTGTAATCCCTCTCCATCAACAAATACCCATTATCTGTTGCGTACACAAAGAAGCATCATTTTGTTTTGAAGAGATGAGATTGAAAATAGAGTTAGCATTGGAGTAATAACCCACGATGTGCTTTGACGAACCAATTTAAGCTCACTTTTCTTTTCTTTTTTTGAGTTTTGGGCTAAAGTGCATTGAAATAAAATAAACTCCGAAAATCGAAACTAAAACTAAGTCAATTGTACTTGTAAAGTGTAAATAAAATTCTTGAACTCAAATATACGCATCAAAAGAAAATGCGTACTATATAACGATTATTTAGTTGTCCTAATAATTGCCGAATTATGTGAAACAGAGGGATATTGTTGGACAAGAACCGGTGAGAGGCAAGCAAGAAGAATGAAACAAAATTACTTAAGGGCGGTGATGAGACAGGATGTGGGCTATTTTGACTCGTATGTCACCAATGTGTCTGACATAGTCACCAGTGTATCTTCAGATTCCCTCATTATCCAAGATTGTATTAGTGAAAAGGTTAGTAAATCGACCCATAGCTTGTTTAGTAAAGTGCGAAGATATTATGTGAGGGAATGATCTGATATATTAACCTCAAAGGGGTGATAGTATAATCTACACACTATGAACTATGTTAATAGCTAATGTAGATACAATTAGATGTAACCAGGGCGGGACTAGGGGAGAACGAAGGGTGCCATGACCTCCCTTAGGAGTGAGCATAATCGGGTACCCGGTATACTTTAGCACTCTCACGCACTTGAATGCCTCTCTGCCTCTGCGGGTTTTACGTATAGGACCATTCGAGTGAACTATATGTCTTTGGGGTGGGCTCAAGAGAGACTCGCTTTGATACTATAACAATAAATATTTAGAGTGGTGTTAGAGTGGATTTTCTCCACATTATTCATTTGATACTCATATATAGGAGTTATTTATAGATGAACCACGGTGTCCACCTATTACTAACATGTTTTGGGTTAGAGTCTCTCTTTTGTACTTACCAATTTTGCCTATTTCACTGGTTGAATCATTCAATTAACAAAAAACTACTCCTAGCTAGTTCTTTCATTGATATTTTCTACTCAATTTCTTTCTCGATGGTTAAACTGCAGACCGACTTTGATGTCCCACAATGGTGTCACAATTTGTGTACCACTTCAATCTTAACCGTTAATTGTTTATTAATAGATTAAAAGAAAATGAATTAACAAATCACGAAAGATTGAGATTGAAGTGGCCACTGGTACACAGATTGGGACACCAAAGCTCCTTTGGTTTAACTGTACTCTAAAAGAAAGTGCATCTTACGTACTGAATTATTCATGATTTCATAGCTTGAATAATTCCAGGTACCAAATTTTGTGATGAACACATCCACCTTCATCGGAGCTTATGTGACCGCATTTTTACTCGAGTGGAGGCTAGCAATTGTTGGCTTTCCTTTCGTTATTTTACTTGTTATTCCAGGTATCATTTACGGTAAAGTATCGATGGGTTTAGCGAGGAAGCTAGCAACTGAATATAGCAAAGCAGGGAGCATAGCAGAACAAGCAATTTCCTCGGTCAAAACAGTATATGCATTTGTAGGAGAGAATAAGACAATGACTATGATTTCAGCTGCGCTCGAAGGGTCCGTGAAGTTAGGACTCAAACAAGGTTTAGCTAAGGGTGTGGCCCTTGGCAGCAATGGCGTGACTTTTGCTATATGGGCCTTCAACTCTTGGTATGGAAGCAAGCTCGTTATGTATCATGGGGCTGATGGTGGAACTGTATTTACCGTCAGTGTTTGTCTCGTCATTGGCGGAGAGTAAGTGATATGATTCCATTCATTTTTTTTATGGAAAAAGAGAGCTTTCGTTAAATAATAGCCATACGGGATCTATAATTAAAATAGATATCAACAAGATATGAAATCAATAGAACAAAATACATTCGATAACAAAAACTAACTTGTAACATTCCATTCATACTTGTGCAAGTAGAACTCAATTATTTTGAATTTAAATGGAAAAAATTGAAATACGGATTGACAAAATTGAAACAATAAAATTGAAAAAAAAGAGTCCCCATCCATTTTGTTGTTTTTTTCTTTTTCATGCAGCTCTCTTGAGCCTCATTATATGTATTCATATACCTGGAATATAAAAAAATCAATTGCATGAAATTATTTAACCTGTTTGAGGTCTTGTCGTGTATGAAATGTTTTGAGACTCGTATGTTCAAATTTAAACAGTATTTGAACAAAAAATTAGCATGTCATGGAAATTTTAATTTGTAGCTTACAAAATGCAAATAAGACATGATGACAAAGAAATTATAATGAAATAATCCCTACTTTGGAAAATAAGACTTGTATGTTTGAGATCTTGTCGTGTATGAAATATCATGTATGAAATGTTTTTAGACTCGTATGTTCAAATTTAAACAGTATTTAGTATGGAAATTTTAATTTGAAAGTTACAAAATGCAAATAACACATGATGGCAAGGGCGTATCAATTCATTCATGTAGGTAAAATATGCACATCATTCGATATTGATTACTCTTTTAAGTGTAAATAATTATCTTGCGCGACATTGTGTAGTCAATCATACTAACGATTTTTCTATAATCAATTATAGTAAGAACCTCAATGAATTTGATATTTTATTTTAAAGGAATTTCACTTTACATGTGTAGATATTTTGGTGCTGGCTTGTCCAACTTAAAGTGCTTCTCAGAAGCCGCTTCAACGGCAGAAAAGATTATGCAAGTAATGAAAAGAGTACCGAAAATTGACCTCGAAAATATGGATGGACTAATTTTGGAGAACATTTTAGGTGCTATCGAGTTTAAAAATGTCGAGTTTGTATACCCTTCTAGACCAGAATCTATTATTTTTCGAAACTTCTCACTTCGAGTTCCAGCAGGCAAAACAATTGCATTAGTTGGGGCAAGTGGTTCAGGGAAATCTACAATCATATCTTTGTTACAAAGGTTTTATGATCCAATTGGTGGAGAGATATTGTTAGACGAAGTGGCCATTGACAAGTTGCAACTTAAGTGGTTGAGGTCTCAAATGGGGCTAGTTAACCAAGAACCTGCTCTTTTTGCTACCACTATCAAGGAGAACATACTTTTTGGCAAAGAAGATGCCACAAAGGAAGAGGTCATTGAAGCTGCAAAAGCAGCTAATGCCCACAATTTCATAAGTCAACTTCCCCAAGGCTATGATACCCAGGTGAGTCATAATGATATCTTGAAATTTAAGGACTCTTCTTTCAGTATAGGGATGTGTTGAGGCATTAATATTAGCTTTTTGTCATGTTTATTAGATCATCATAACTCAATTAAAGAAATTTTCGCAATAATAATGTCCTTTCTAGTAATATTATGCATGATGTTCAATATCCAAATTAGCATCTTTAATGGGAAAACAACAACAACAACCGAGTGAAAATCCTTGTGGGTGCTCGTGGTCAGGATATAAGCAACCTTACCCCTTTTTAAGAAAACAGAGAGGTTGTTTTCGAGATTGACCAATCGATGCATTGAAGTATTGACTTTCAACAACTTCACAAAAAATAAGAAGTGCTGTAAGGTTTTCATGGCCATTTTGCTATAGTGCATAATCATCTTTAACGGGAAAGCACAATATAAACTTAATTGTTCCATTCAATAATATGTGGCTCTTCTGATAGTCTATTACATAGAACAGGCAAATAGCTGTGAGACATAATTAATTGAGCGCAATAGATACTTTGTCGCTCCTACGTATTCATCTAGTGGTGTTGAATTTCTCAATAGTTTTTCTTTGAAAGGATTTTTTGTTTCAACATGTTTCTACTCATACAATATACTCATTATGTACTCTTTAAGTCTTTATGTATGTCCAAATGTTAGGTTGGAGAAAGAGGAACGCAGATGTCTGGAGGACAAAAGCAAAGAATAGCAATAGCTAGAGCCATCATTAAGAAACCCAATATCCTCCTCTTGGACGAGGCTACTAGTGCATTAGACACTGAGTCAGAAAGAGTAGTCCAAAAGGCTCTTAACAAGGCCGCGAGAGGTCGAACCACTATTATTGTCGCTCATCGCCTCTCCACTATCTACAATGCTGACATGATTGCTGTTCTTCAGAACGGCCAGGTAATGGAGATCGGGTCTCATGACGACCTTATCACCATTGAGAGCGGGCTCTACAATTCTCTCGTACATTATAAACAAAGAAAGAAACCCGAAAATGAGAAAAACTCGTTAGATGTAGCTGACTGTTCCACCCTGATCACTAATGATGGTAAAGATACTATTATGGGCAGCACTCAAGGACTCTCAATGGTTTCGGATGGATCAACGCAAGACTTAGCTGGTGAGCACACTGATGTTCAAGATAAACGCTCAGTGCCATCGTTTAAGAGGTTGCTTGCCTTAAGTTTGCCAGAATGGAAACACGCTGGGTTCGGATGCTTAAACGCTATGTTGTTTGGGGGAGTTCAGCCAGCATATGCATTTGGAAATGGCTCAATGATCTCAGTTTATTTCTTACAAGATCACAAGGATATCAAAAGGAAGACGATGATTTACGCTTTGTTTTTTGTAGGCTTGGCAGTTTTCAGTTTGATTGTGAACATAGGCCAACATTATTATCTCGCGTACGTGGGTGAGTACTTATCCAAGAGGGTGAGGGAGAGAATGTTGTCCAAAATACTAACATTTGAGGTTGGCTGGTTTGATCAAGATAAAAATTCCTCAGGTGCTATTTGCTATAAGCTTGCAAAGGATGCTAATGTGGTAATACATTCCTACCTTTACCTCAGTTTATCAGTTAAAATATATATATGTTTGATCTTGATCTTCCTTTTCTTTTCCTCCCTCTTTTAGGTGAGGTCTTTAGTGAGCGATCAGATGGCACTTCTTGTTCAGACCATATCTGCAATTGTTATCTCATTCACAGTAGGCTTAATTGTCTCTTGGAGGCTAGCCATTGTTGTGATTGCTGTGGAGCCCCTCATCATATTATGCCTTTATACACGGAGGGTTCTTCTTCAGAGCATGTTGAACAAGGCCATTAAGTCCCAAGAGAAGAGTGGCAAATTGGCAGCTGAAGCAGTGTCCAATCTTCGAACCATTACTGCTTTTTCGTCTCAAGGCCGTATCATTACCATGCTCAAGAAGGCGCAAGAAGGCCCGAGGAGGGACAACGTTCGACAATCATGGTACGTCGGCATTGGTCTTGGAATCGCCCAAATGATTACCATGTGTAACTGGGTATTGGCTTTTTGGTATGGTGGTCAGCTAATAGCTCAAGGCTACCTTACTCCTCAGCACTTTTTCGTGATACTTTTGATACTAATGAGCACAGCCCGGATTATAGCCAATGCTGCAAGCAAGACATCAAACCTTGCTAATGGAGTTGAAGCTGTTGGTTCCGTGTTTGCAATCCTTGATAGAGTAACACTGATAAACCCTAATGACTCTAAAGGATACAAGCCTAATAAGATAAATGGTCACATTGATATAAAAAATGTAGACTTTGCATATCCAGCTCGTCCCAATTGTATGATCTTTAAGGGATTCTCAATTGAAATTGAGGCTGGTAAATCACTTGCACTAGTGGGGCAAAGCGGGTCAGGAAAATCAACAATTGTAGGGCTGATTGAACGATTTTATGATCCAATTAAGGGGGTCATAAAAATTGATGGTCGGGACATAAGGACATACAATTTAAGGTCCCTAAGGAAACATATTTCTCTAGTGAGCCAAGAGCCAACATTGTTTGCTGGTACTATATGGGAGAATATAGTATATGGTGTAGAAGATGACATTGATGAATCGGAGATTATCGAGGCTGCAAAAGCAGCCAATGCTCATGATTTTATATCTGGATTAAAAGATGGGTATGGTACATGGTGTGGAGATAAGGGGGTGCAGTTATCGGGAGGACAAAAACAAAGAATAGCAATTGCTAGGGCTATTTTAAGAAGGCCCTCTATTTTACTATTGGATGAGGCAACAAGTGCCCTTGACACTCAATCAGAAAAAATAGTTCAAGATGCACTTGAAAAGGTAATGGTTGATAAAACAAGTGTTATAGTCGCTCATAAATTGAGCACTATACAGAATTGCGATATGATTACAGTGTTGGATAAAGGTAAAGTTGTGGAGAAGGGGACACATTCCTCTCTAATGGGTATGGGTCCTGGAGGCGCTTATTTTACACTAGTCAATCTTCAAAGAGCTTCGCAGTCTGGCCATGTTGGTAATTAAGGGCTTGTCTTTTTTTTCAATTTTTAAAATTTAATTTCACTTTAGTCAAGTTCAGTTAAGATTATCTCGTTTCTTTTGATCGTAAACAGTTGTGATATCGATATCCCTTTGTAATTCTTTATACATCATTGTAGAAGTCTCACTATGTATATTAGGTTAATGGGAATTACTGCACATAGTAGATACATTTCTAAATGTAATTTATTGTTACTAAAAAATTCCATAAAATACCCCTATGAAAAAAGAGAACACCGTACCTAATTTGTTCTACGGTCAAACAAAGAAATTACCTCTAAAAAAGAGAATGAAAAAACACGAACTATACTACTATATATCTTGCAACATTAACAATGTCAGACTGGAAAATTGGAAATAATGTCCACATTAAAGTCAACCAATAGTTATGACCGTGACGAAATTGTTTTCCACGGGAAGATTCCAGTTAACAATTTTTATCTTTCTTTAGCAACAAATTTACAATCAATATGAATGACATGCCGCAGGACCCCAAAAGCGATTCGAAGGGACATGCGAGAATATGAAATGGAGAAGGGGAGAGGAAGAGGCATATTTAACTTGGTAAGGGGGTGGGGGAGAACCATCGATTAAAATTGGGTAAAGGGGGAATGGGTGAGATTGATTGTACTGGTAAATAAAGGTAGGGGGGAGTTTCGCAGGGAAAGAGAAATGGAAGGGGGAAATGAAAAGGCTAATTATGTAAATTTGTGTAAAATACACACTACATTAAGAAAAATTTCCACTACGATGAGAAGTTAGGTTAATTAAAACCCTATATTGATGGGATGTTGAAAAGTAATTGTTTATCAAAATAATTAAACAAAATTTTCAGTTAAGCATATTTTAGTTTAGTTTAGTTTAGTTCCGTTCAATTATTAGAAATAGTGGAAGAAGAAAAATAAATAAAGAGGGTATGATTCAAACTTAACAAAAATAATTATTCTAATCCCTTAAAAAGTACAACGTAGAAGGTAGGAGCTTCCCAACCTAACGTGTGCCAGGATTGTTGGTAATTGTGTAATATTTGTATGTTACATGGCTTAAAAATGAGTCCATATTCTATGCTATATTATTGTACATACATTAAAGAAAACAAAAAACTAAGGTGATGTTTGGGATCGTTGCGAGTTGTCAGTTTTCAGTTTTTTCCGAAACTAAAAACTAGTTTTTGGAAACCAAAAAAAGTGGTTTTCAAATTTCTGTTGTCAGTTTTAAAATTCATAAGTAGATGTATCAGGTCTTATATTTTACTTTTAAAAATAACCTTATTATCACCAAGTTGAAAATATTTGAAAACCAAAAACAGAAAACTCACAATGATCCCGAACAGGGCCTTAAATTTTGCCTATTTTTACAACTTTGATTTGCCCATATTAATTTACACCCATCAAAGTAAATATGATACACTCTCTAATTATATTATAAAACTAATTTATTAGTAATTAATTTTTTCTTTCAAACTTGCAAAAAGTATGTAAGTATTGATGTGTATCATGGTTCATTTTGTCTTTCTAATATAGCTCCAACATGATAGGCCGTTGGCACTTGATATCATGACACAAAATGACAAAAGAATTAAGACTTCCATATATTTCCATATATTTGTACGAGAATGATTACACTAGCGGAGGTCCTGGTTCGACATCCACCACCTGAACTATACTAGATAACTAGACCATGTTGGTTTCACTCCATTCCCATGGAATTTTGAGATTCCTAGCTATTGTGTTTCAACTTTCCTATCATTTTGTTCTTTCCATGGTATTTATTAGAATGAGTATTTGGGCTAACTTTGACATCTCTAGAAGGGCAAAACGAAAAAAAAAGAGGGCAAACACTTTTTCTCATTATCTGTGATGACAAACTTCAAGATTCGTCATCACAATTTTATTTAGTTCGTTAACAAAAATATCCATGACAACAATTTTTTATATTTGTAATGACAAATATTGTTATCCGTTACGACGGATAAGAGAATCTGTGGTTATAGATATGAGGGGGATGGTGGAGTCGGGTCGGTGTTTTGGGCCACAAGAGAATCCGTGTTTATAAATATTTTTTATATTTAAAAATAAGAATAAGTGGCCAAGAATGTTTGCCCCCCTTTTTTTAATTTTTTTCCCCTCCTAGAGGCGTCAAGATTAGTACAAATCTTCATTTAGGATCCCATGTGTAACCAATCAAGCTTTGAGTATGTTCTTCTGGCCAACAGAATTCTCTTAAATACATCCTTACAAAACATTACATTCCATACTATTAATCATAATTTCATCAAGTGTAATCTTCCGTGTTTTATAGGCTTGTCGTAAAGGTTAGTATGTGAGGGGAAAATAACAAAAAGAAAAAAAAAATACTGTAATAATACAACAAGTCTGTGATACACCGACTACACAACCGAGTGAGATTACTACTAATCATAAAAAGACTAACTAATAACAATGGACTAACTAATGACATTAAAAAGGTGACTAATGATTTAATGCTTAGTAAAAAAAACAGGTACAAATTTGTGTGGATCGTCCATCTCTATTTTCCATGTACAAAAATCCACGTCCTCAAAAACACCAAGCTACCATTATCTCCAAATGTCAACCATCCATAGGTCTCACTTAGATTACCCCTTAAAATAAAATCCACCAATATTTTCATTTCATCTTTTTCCCTAAAAAATACATAAAGCTGACAAACACAAACACAAACACAAGTACAATTCAAACTGAAACACAAACTATCAGATATTCAGATACTTAGCTCATCATCATATCCTTTCCTACTCCATTCTCTCTCCACACAAAACTAAACAACATGCAGCACTGAAGAGGTAAACACTGAGCTCAATGACAATGGAAACATATGCTTTGCCACTTATATCACGAGCACCACACCCACCAACAACATCCTTTGACCTTTTCCCACCAAGGTCAACGTCAACCTGCAAGCTAACCCCATGCAAGAAGAAGAAGTCAGTAGGGTGTAAAGGGTTGCATGGGGTGGTTACTGTAAGGGCACAGAGTAGTAGAACAGAGAGTAGTGGAGGTGGAGGTGAGAGAGAGCAGTCGGATGGTTCAGCTGGAAGTGGGTTTGCTGGATCTTCCATGGAAGTTACTACATTTAATCAGAGCTTTGCTGGTGATGCTGCTGCTGCTGCTACTGCTGCTGCTAGTGCTGAGTTTCCTGTTTGGGATCAGATTGGTGCTGTTGTTAGACTTAGCTATGGCATTGGTAAATTCTTTCAAATCATGATTGATGGGTTCTTTTTTGTTTTGTGTTTTGTTAGCTTAGCTTTTATTTGGGTTGCAAAGTTTTTTTTTTCATATTTCTTTTGTGGGTGTAATTATTGGATCAATTGAAAAATGGGATCTTTGTATTAATGTTTTTTTTTTGAAGTGAGGCTGTCTTTTGTTCCTCGGTAGTGCTACAGTGCCCTTATAGACGATTAAGATACAACCTATGTAATATGCTTGGTCAATGAAAGATGGGTTGGTATTTGTTGGTGTTTTGGTGGCTGATTATTTTAAGGTTTTCTGACTCTGGGAATTGTGAATGGGTGTGGTTTGGTGATGATATTATGTGAGTTTGAATGTTGTATAATTGAGTGAATGAAAAAGGTATCTTTAGTTGATTATTTTTCAGAAAGATGTGAGTTTTATTTGGTTGCATTGTGATTGCTTTTTTGGGTCTTTCATAGCTAAAAGTTGAAGGGAATGATGGGATTTCCCTTTAGGTCAAGTAAACAAAGCAAGCATATTTGATTTGGCAATTGGTTTTCAGTTCCAAAAGGTTTGGTAACCTAATTAAACTTTGTTGCACAGGGGAGGATATATGATACAAGGAAAAAGAAAAGGCACTTTTTCACTCTTTTTTCTTTTCTTGTGTTTGTAGAATTGAATTGAATTGTTTGATTATGCTGTACCTAAACATCTAATTGGTGTGCTCATATGTCCAGAATTTAAATCACTGGATTGCCATATATGGTGATGCCTTGTCTAAGTACAATTATGTAATCTTTACTTGGAACAACGTGAAATGCATAATTAGTTCATTGAATCATTGAAATCAAGTGACTTTGTTTGGTCTTTTATGAACTCTTTGTTTCAGTTGTTTGGAATGTTCTGTAATGCTAGTCTTTCAATGATCTGCCTAATGAGTCTATGCTTAGCTAGTTAGCTTAACCACTATGCACTCCTGGCAATGATATTGAGACTGAATTTTGGATGATTTTTTTTCAGGGATATATGGTGCTATGGCTCTGGCTGGCCGATTCATATGCTCAATCAGTGGGATAGACAGCTCTGGAGGCTTTGAACCAACGTTTGATGCCATCATTCAAGGAATTGGATATGCAACTCCTCCGATTATGGCACTTCTGTTCATCCTAGATGTATGTTTTTTTTTCACACCACTTGCTCTCACTCGAGACATGTATCTTGAATGTAAGTCAGAGAAGCTGACTTTTGCTCGGCCTTTTATACTTATTATCTATTCTGAATTGGATACAGGATGAGGTTGTGAAGCTATCACCTCCTGCTCGTGCCATCAGGGATGTGGAAGATGAGGAGCTTAGAAGCTTCTTCTATGGAATGGCTCCGTGGCAGGTACGGTATTCGACAGGCCAGAAGACTGCCAATAATCATGGATTGTCATTCTAATTAATTGTGTTTTCCCAAATTTGCAGTTTATTCTAATTGTTCTTGCAAGCTCAGTTGGCGAGGAACTCTTCTATCGAGCTGCCGTTCAGGTCAGTTATATGCAATTTAATGGTGTACACCTTTTTTTTTGCGATTTGTGTGGTGGTGGTGGGGG
>ONZK01000706.1:0-10858 GCA_900322385.1 Pharnaceum exiguum
ACAGCCTTAAAAGGACTTCGTGTGGCGCATCAAATGAATTACAAATTGGTGGAACTGGAAATGGACTCCAAGATTGCGACGAACCTGATCAATGGAGAATCTTGTCAAAATAGCCCATTCTACTATATTGTGCAACAGTGCCGCCAACTAAAACAAGCACCGGGATGGACAGTGAGCTGCACCCACATCCCACGAGAAGCGAACATGGCAGCTGATGGCCTCGCAAACTTGAGTCTAGAGTGTGATAATCAAGTGTGTTTCTTTGATTCACCCCCACCCCCCCTGTTATCTATCTTTGTAGATGATGCACTTGGCCTGGATAGGCTTCGCTGTAACTGAGATCCTTTTCATAAAATAGGGGCTTGCACCCCCCCTTCAAACCAAAAAAATTTTTTTTGATAGATATAGAATATTCTATTGTCGAATAGCTTTGTTGATGGAAAATTGACACAATGTCTAGAACTAATTGACTTTGAACCGATTGGCGGGCGGAACTTTCTTTTGAAACCTTTCCTCACCTATAAAAAGCATAACTTAATATGGGGCGTTATAAGTATTGGAGACCTTCAGCCAACAAATGGCAATTTATGCTTTCACTTCCCTTACAATCGGATCATAACACAGAATTTTTCAGTTTACAAGCTCAATTACATTTTTTACTACATATTTTCCTCTTTCTTTTCTTCCCGCCATTCCCGCGGAGGAATACTTGTTCCCACTTGTCCACAGGAATACAGGATAGCCAAAGCTCCATCATTCTTCTCTTTCAGATGATTTCTCTCTAATCTTTCCAAACAAACATATTCCCTTACGTAATACGTTAGTTTGTCTTTGATTTATGCACCTTAATAAAAGCTTACAAAATTTACCAACAAAATGTCGGTCATATTCTCTTCCAATGAGATGCAAAAATACTTGCGAGAAAACTTCGAGGTCGAGTCCAAGAGACCCTCGGAAGAGGCACTAAGGAGATGGAGATCATCCGTGTGGCTCGTCAAGAATCCGAGACGTAGATTTCGTATGGTGGCTGATCTTGCCAAGCGCCAAGAAGCCGCCCGTAAACGCCTTAAGATGCAGGTAATATATTGCTCCTTTATTTTACATTATTTCCCCTCTTGTTGTCCTCCACAATGGCAGCTATCTATTTGATCAAGTGCATATTCCCATTTGCACTAGGAATATTTCTCCAATTTGACAGTCTTCCTGGTCCATGTTCCCACTCCTGCTATCAGACTGTAACCGCAGTGGGGGTATTGTGAAGACTTTTATCTTGTTTAACAAAGTTTGATTCGTCATTAAGCAAATTAAGTACTACACTGAGACATCCTAATGGGGGTGTAAATCTCACCATGATCTGACAACTTGACAGGAGTTTCTTAGGAAGTAAATCGAGTGAATCACCTGATAGTTCTGTCATAGCTGAGGAAATGAAAAAAAAAAAACATTTTCTTCGTGCTAACTGCAAAGCATGCATCCTAATGGGGGTGTAAACTTCACGAAAGTAGTATCTACTTGGTCGCTTGAAAAATTTCCAAAAGTGAATGTGCCTGACAATTGGTTTTGCAATTGAATACAATTTCATGACATGTGATTGTTACAGCAGTATATATTGAATGACACTGCTGCATAGGGTCACTGATGTAATTAACGGCTACTCACTTCTTGCTTGAACAATGTTTTTGTTTCTTTGATAATTCATCAGAACCATTATTAATAACTAGCAAACTCACAAGATTCAATTACAGTAGTACAAAATATGTCTATACACCAAACAAGAGCGAAAATTATTTGCTGTGTTCTGCAATGAAAATGATGAACTATGCTATAAAAAAAAAAAGCACAGAAGAAAGTAATTTTGATCTTTATGTTGCATGAGCATGACCCTGTTCTTTCCCCTCGTTCGCACTTCCCACTGTTGGTCTTCGATTTTTCAGGAAAAGATACGAGTTGCTCTCTATGTACAAAAAGCAGCCCTACATTTTATCGACGGTAACGTTTTCTGCTGTAAAACTATCATCTCAACATTATTAATTCTTCGTTTTTTTATCTGAATTTTTGTCTCTTTTCTAACTTCATGTCCATTCTGCAGGGGTTAAGAAAGGTGACTACCAGGTATCTGAAGAGGCCAAACGAGCAGGTTTTCACATTCATCCAGACGAGGTAGCTTCCATCGTACGTAGCCATAACTCCCAGGACTTGAAATCTCAAGGAGGAGTGGAAGGAATTGCAAAGAAAACCTCTGCCTCTTTGCAAGTTGGTGTTATGTCGAGTGAAATAGAGCGACGACAAGATATATATGGGTGTAACCGTTTTGTGGAAAAACCTAGTAAAGGCTTCTTTCAGTTTGTGTGGGAGGCGTTACAAGACCTAACCCTGATCATCCTCTTGATATGTGCAGTAGTTTCGGTTGGTGTAGGCTTAGCAACGGAAGGGTGGCCGAAAGGAATGTATGATGGGTTAGGAATTATACTCAGTATACTGTTGGTAGTTATGGTTACTGCTGTAAGTGATTATAAACAGTCCCTGCAATTCAAAGCCTTAGACAAGGAAAAAAAGAATATCAAAGTGCATGTGACAAGAGATGGTAAAAGGCAAAAGGTATGTATCTATGATTTGGTAGTCGGAGACGTAGTTAATCTATCAATTGGAGATCAAGTTCCTGCAGATGGACTCTTTGTTTCAGGTTATAACTTATCAATCGACGAATCAAGCTTATCTGGTGAGAGTGAGCCAGTCCATGTGACAAAAGAGAGGCCATTTCTACTGTCAGGAACCAAGGTACTGACTCTTTGTTTTGATGTTAATGTTCAATACTATACTATTATGACAGACAGAAACGCAGGCAACACCAGCCACAAAGAACATCCATTTATGCGGTGATCTTGAATCCGAAAAACTCAAAGTGATAGCTTTGTTATAACCTAATCCGTTCAGTGATATAAGTCTCCAGATATAAAAACACCAAAATACGGATCACGCATAATGCATCATTGATCAACATGCATAACAATTTTGACGCCGTCCTAACTGAGACGATAAAAACAATCACAATGACCATAATTTCATGAAAAGATAATTATATACGCTCCAAAACAATTGTTCTTTTTTATGCATCCCAAAAATGCTCTTTTACCAGCACACAAGGATACAATTAATTGCTCCCACTATCTCACAGGTCCAAGATGGATCTGCAACCATGCTAGTCACAGCTGTTGGTATGAGGACTGAGTGGGGGACATTGATGGCAACACTCAATGAAGATGGCGAAGAAGAGACCCCTTTACAAGTGAAGCTCAATGGAGTGGCCACAATTATAGGGAAAATTGGTTTAGGATTCGCAGTGGTCACATTTCTTGTCCTCGTAGCAAGGTTTATGGTTGGAAAATTTGTCCACAACGAGATCGGTAAATGGTCCTCCAGTGATGCACTAAAACTTCTTGACTATTTTGCAACAGCTGTAACTATAATTGTAGTTGCTGTTCCAGAGGGACTACCATTGGCAGTAACTCTAAGTCTTGCCTTTGCCATGAAGAAACTGATGAATGACAAGGCACTCGTCAGACATCTCTCAGCCTGTGAGACCATGGGGTCTGCTAGTTGCATTTGCACAGACAAGACAGGGACTTTAACAACAAATCACATGGTAGTGACAAAGTTATGGGTACATGGAAAAGTTAAAGATATATCTCCTACAGAGAGCAAAGATAAGGTGAAATCTTCCATATGTGACAGTGTCTTGGATATTCTGTTACAAGCAGTATTTTTGAACACAGGTTCAGAAGTTGTCAAAGGAGAAGGCGGAAAGAGAAATGTACTAGGAACTCCAACTGAAACAGCAATATTAGAGTTTGGTTTGTATTTGGGAGGTGAATTTGATGCCCTAAGAAAAGAATCAAAGTTTGTGAAGATTGAACCATTTAATTCTGACAAGAAGAGAATGTCTGTTCTTGTTTCTCTGCCTTCTGGTGGTCTTAGAGCGTTCCACAAAGGCGCATCAGAGATAATACTGCAAATGTGTGGCAAAGTTCTGGATCCTAATGGGAAACCGGTTGCTCTCTCAGAGGAATTGAGACAGAAGGTTACTGAAGTGATTAACAAGTTTGCATGTGAAGCTTTGAGAACTTTATGTATAGCCTATACAGATGTCGAAGAGAAATCCAGTGCGGAAAGTATTCCAGAAGAAAACCTTACACTAATAGCGGTTGTTGGCATAAAGGATCCCGTAAGGCCAGGTGTCAGGGAAGCTGTAAAAACTTGTCAAGAAGCTGGAATCACTGTCAGGATGGTGACCGGAGATAACATCAATACTGCTAAAGCCATAGCTCGAGAGTGTGGTATACTGACTAGTGGTGGGTTGGCAATTGAAGGTCCAGATTTTCGCAATAAGACCCCAAAGGAGATGAAAGAAATCATACCGAATATTCAGGTAGAACATGGTCTCTTGTGATTTGTAATTATGCCAATCCAATATCTTAAGATGATTTTTATGTTTTGGGCCCTTGCTTGAAGGTTATGGCTCGCTCAATGCCATTAGATAAGCACACATTAGTTACCCAACTGAGGCAAATGTTCAGAGAAGTTGTGGCAGTAACAGGTGATGGGACAAATGATGCTCCTGCTTTGCATGAAGCAGATATTGGACTTGCCATGGGAATAGCAGGCACAGAGGTTTTACCATTCTTAATTTTGAACATATCTTATACTTAATTATCTGCACTAAAAATTTGAGTGAACCAACAATTTTTCCCTTATAGGTAGCCAAAGAAAATTCTGATGTCATAATCATGGACGACAATTTCACCACTATACTCACGGTTGCTCGTTGGGGTCGATCAGTTTATGTAAATATCCAGAAGTTTGTACAGTTCCAGTTAACAGTCAACATAGTTGCTCTCATGATCAATTTTGTTTCAGCATGTATTTCAGGTCCACTATCATCCCACAAATACTTCAATATTCTTCTATATCATCTAAATTTTCAGTTTTAGAGACTTTTGACACTCTTCTTGTGTCCGGATCTTGGAAACAACTGCAGGTTCTGCCCCTCTGACAGCAGTTCAGCTTTTGTGGGTTAACATGATTATGGACACTCTGGGTGCTCTTGCCCTAGCGACAGAGCCTCCAAATGGTGAACTAATGAAGCGGCCACCTGTAGGGAGGGACGCCCATTTCATTACCAAGATCATGTGGCGGAATATTATTGGGCACAGCATCTACCAGTTGGCAATCCTTGGACTTCTCCAATTCAAAGGAAAACAGCTCCTACAACTTACTGGCCCAACTGCCACAAAAACTCTGAATACCTTCATATTTAACACCTTTGTGTTCTGTCAGGTAATGCAAGTTTCTCTCAGGAAGTCAGATTAGGCAAAGATGTTGAAACAAGAAAATTTCACAACACTGGTAATAGTATTCACACCTATTTAGGCATCATTTCACACCGGCACTCCCTCTAAAATCCAACCTTCAAAAATGCTCTGTTACCCCAACTGAGACCAATTTTAGAAATCTCCATCTATGCAGAAACCGCTCTGAATTCCCTTTATACTCATAGTTGTACTAGATCCTTCTAGATATAATCGGATTTCTAATTTGCAGGTATTCAATGAGATCAACAGCCGAGAAATGGAAAAGATTAACGTACTAAGTGGCTTGTTCCGAAATTGGGTGTTCTTGGCTATAATATCCTCAACAGTGACTTTCCAGGTCATAATTGTGGAGTTACTGGGAACATTTGCTGATACCGTACCACTGAGCTGGGAGCTATGGCTGTTCAGTGTAGCTATTGGAGCAGTGAGCTTAATTATTGGAGTTGTATTGAAGTGCATCCCAGTTGACAACATCAGGCAACCAGCCAAGTATCATGATGGCTACCAGCCACTGCCTAGTGGCCCAGAACTGGCCTAATATTTCATGCGTCGAACTAATTGGGTATTATTCTGGTCAGACAAAGATTAGACTAGATTAGCTCTTAGTATCAGTAACTTTTTTGCATCAACATTTTTGTAGAATTAAGTAGGACTCAGGTACACTTAAACTCCCTGACAAACATAAACTATACTCAGCCATGGAGCACACTCCTCTAGGTATAGTATAGCTAATGCATGATTGCATGTGTCAACAGTGGCGAACCCTGGGCAAGAAACAAGGGTGGGCCAAGAATCCAACCTTAGGCCTCTAACTTGGAAACTCACATTCACCACTACGGAAAATATACTTTTGAGATAATTATGAGGGCCAATTTATTGCTATCTGAAATCTCAGGGAGGGCTACTCCTGGGTAGGCGTTAACTAAGATCCACCACTGTATGTCAAGCTCCAATTTTTTTTATTGTAATCTTTGTTGGTTTCTTCCCAACAAATCCATTTGAGATGCACCTGTGATGTCCCCTAATACACAAAATCCTCCATTGATTGAGCATTTAGTTAGTGCCAGCAAGCTGATACGTTTGAGATTTGAGTGCTGTTTCCTAAGAGAGTTAGATATGATAACACTCTACGGACTCTACCTATTTCTAATTTTTCTCCACCGAAAAATACGTTGTCCGAAGCCTCCAACAGGTTATGTCTTTATTTGTCAGTACAGTCATTTTCAATCTCCATCTGATCATATATTAGCTAATTAGACAAAAGGACAAGATAACCTTGTTTTCCTCTTCGCTAATGCTATTCAATACAATTCACTAGAAATGAGAGTTCCCTCAAAGCCACTGGAGCATTTAACTTGCTTCTACAGCACGGCTGTCCTTAATTACTAATCGGTCCCTTTAACAGTAAAGGTTGCTTCCTACCCAAATCCCCATGGACCAAACCTAGATAGTGCACCGAAATTGGCCAACTTACCAATTCGAGTAGCATCCATATTCAGTCCGCTATTGCGATCATATATTTTTTTCCTCAAAAGAATGAACTAGGTGCTATAAGCATATCACTATGCGTGACAAGTTATGATCAATGGCTAGACTCCACTATCAACCAATAAAAAGGACAAACTGGCTTCCAACAAAAAAAAAAGCACAGGCAACCTACATGTAAGAGCATGGAAGAAAATTCAGAAACTCAGGAAAAATACGCCACATTCCTAAACACTAACAAAACCTACTTTGAGTGTATGCGGTGTGTCAAGTTAGAAGCAAAAGGAAGAAAAGGGAAAAGGAGTCGCCTCAAAATTAGAAAGAAAACTATAAATTACCCACTAGTGCAAATCGAAGTTAATCTACTAAGATCAGGACAGGTCAATACGTACAGTGACAGAGCTACATCCAATCACTCCTCCAAAGGCATAGTTGTTCACATATAGAGCAAGAAACTCTCCTTTGCAACATATGGTTAAGACTTCCCTTGCGCATTCTTTTTGACAAAAAGCTTGGTGATGTCTTCAGTGACAACATTACTCCTGCAAATATCAACAGAACAATGATAAACAAACATCCCTTTCCTTGGCATGGTTTTAGTGGCCAGATATATATTCTTTCACACCAAAACACTCACCGTCCACTAAGTTGGGGAGGAACCAAAAGACTACCGCTACCAGTGTCTGGAATAGTCTTCGTATGAGGCAAATTACCTCGTGGAATTTTACTTCGGACAAGTGAGGAAGTTGATGACCCATTTGCTTCTCGTTTCCGGGACGCATTCTCAGCCATTGCAGCGGCAACTCGTGAGGAATGGTCCATGCCGACAGACTGGGACACCATTGGTGAATTTAAGAGCAATGAAGCGTCAGGAAGCTTCTCAAATGGTGAGGGTAACATAGATGGTATATCCTGTTGTTTTTGATCCCTGGATGACTTAGTAGACCTGCAACAAAACAATTTAAAGGAACATTTAATGCCAGGGTGGGGAACCAAACATGAACAATAAACACTTAAGAAGCTGCCGAACAAACATATTGTACTCAGATTGGAAGATGAAAGAAAAGAGGTCAGAAGGTATCCATAAATCTAGACGCGTAACAGCAACAACTCTACAGTTTTCTCAATAAAATTAAATGAACTGAAAAGTGTGTGCATACAATAAAAAAGAATATGAATATTATCAGGTAAAGTAGCAATAGCGCTAAGGTGAGGACAATTGTTAAAATTAATTAATTTGATAAACTGGCTAATGAAGGATGAGGAGGAAGGTGAAAGGAAAAAAAAAAGGAGGCTTACGTGGCGGCGGTTGAAGATGGTATTTGTTGTGGCTGCGGCTTTGGCTGAGACTGTGGCTGTGGCTGTGGCTGTGGCAGTTGAAGATGGTCTTCTTCTTTTTCTTCCTCTTCTTCGTCTGAGGATGCGTCGTAAGCCACCAGCGACATATTTATTAATTAATTTTCTCTCTCTCCCTTTCCCTCTCTTGATACTCCCACGCTCCGTTACTCGTAGTGATAAAAGTTAATTCCCTCGGGTGGTGAGAGAGGCGATTTTTTTTTTATTTTTTTTTTGATAAATAAAGAGTGAGGTGACCATTTTAATTGTGCGACGCTTTAAAATCAGTTTTTTTCACCGTATAGCAAAATGGCTATGAAAATCTTCCATCACTTCTTATTTTGGTGAATTTGTTGAAAGTGAGTACTTCAATGCAGTAATGGGTCAATCTTGGAAACAACTTTCTGTTTTCTTAAATAGGGGTATGGTTGCGTACATCCCGACCCCGAGCATTCCCATCTAATGGGGATACACTCGATTGTTGTTGTTGGTACCCCTGAACTTTATAATTTTTGCACTATATACCCATCCTTACTCGAGCAGCCTAATGAGACAGTTGAATGACAAAAATTCTCGTGCATGAATCAAAATTAATAGGTATATGGTGAATTAACCCAACCCTTGGGGGTATATGGTGAAAAATCCGTTAAAAATTTTATTACTTGTTTTCTTGACCCTGGACTATTTTTTAACATTTAGTTGAATATAATTGATCAATCTAGGTGTTTTTTCTCAAGTTACACAAAATGCACCTAAGAATGAATTGACTGTGATTTATGTACATCCATATTTTGAATTCTCTGCTATATCATCTAAAGAAATAAAATGCATTTGTCTTCTACAAAGATTTGCCAGAATCAAGTTGTTAAGTTGGTGTTGTCAATATTTTATGTTTTTATAACTCTGAGCTCCTTATGCATTAAAAAAAAGACAGTTGGGACTTGGGAGTAATCCTACTTCGATCGATTATTTTAAAATAATAACTTCAAAAATTGTTAAAAATAATAACTATTTCAAGGCTTGTAGCCGAAAACAATCAAATGTCATTTTGAAATGTGTCAAAATGTAAAATTAAATGTATCCAATTTGGAGAGTGGGACAAACGCTTGTAGCCTTGTAAAAAGGTTTCGCACAACTTCCATGTACAGCCTAATAAATAATCAATCGAATTGACAATTTGACATACAAAACTTGATACAAAATGCATACTAAACAATGCACCTATGGGCAATGGCCCTAACCTGACAACGTGAACTGAATTACAAAGGGAACTCCTATCAATGTCATCATCCCACACTAGAGAAGGTCTTCTTCCCCAGTAACAATTGTACCATCGAAACTTCTTCAAACTCTGATCGAGCAATCGTAGACCAGTGCCCCTTGCATTTCTGATGACCGCAAACATAGATATAAATCAACCTCAATTTTGAAGGAAGCATGCCTGGCATATTTACCTGCGGAAGGAGGTGATTTCTTCCAAGTAGTACAAACCAAACACAACATCTGTAAACAGAAACACTCAAACCAGCCAAACTTTGAACAAAGATCTTTCAACATGGTTTTCTAGAGGCGTGTTCTTCCAAGTTGTTCGTGCAGACTCACATCGCTGAATGAGAGCTAAATCACAGGTTCCTGCCCAAGAAGGGAGGGTATGTAAAACGCATGAGATTGTGCCATCTCTATGCGCTCCCGGGGATCATGCATTGTCTCATCCCTCAATGCTTGAAGTATTGCCTGGCAAGGGAAGTCTCTGGAAGGAAGGAGATAAATGTAAAAATCATTTTTTTTTTTTGATAGGCAAATGCAGAGATCATTACATATTCGAACAGATGAAACTTTTTAAGATAATAGCTTACAGTCGCAATAAGATAACCACTTAGATTGAGAAAGTTTTAAGAGGAAGCAGGACTAGGAGTAACGTCAACCTACCGAGTTATGAGGATGCTGTACAGTGTCTTCAATATGGGACAAAGCTCCACAGGTGCAACTGGCTTCTTTTCTTCAGGATGCAGTATACTGATGGAGGATTGACCGAGAAGCTCGTAAAATGCTTTGACAGCTGAGACACCCTGCACGCCACAATGTAAATGACTATCACTTCTTCATGATTGATGATACGAAAAAGTAATTTCCTCATGATAACGAGCTCATATTTAAAGAATGCTTTTACACCGCACGCAAAATATTGAGTTTACTTGTGCAAAAAGACAAACAAAAGAAAGCAGTAAACAGCAGCAGAGACATGAAGGCCAACAAACACAGTGAGGAAGACATATAATCAGCAAGAAGCCAAACAGGACTGTCATAGATAGAGCAACCTTGCAACATCAAATAAACTAGTTTTGCCTTCACTTGTACAACCCCATAGAAACTCTCATACCATGGGCCTCACCATGAATTGGTTCAAGTTGGCAATTGAAAAATAGCTAACAAGAATAACATGGAAGAAAGTTCAACAATTGTTTGGGTATTCTCTCAAACAACAAAATATCAAACTTTCATTCTGCAAGTATCCACTATTCAATTGTAGAAATTAAATGAACGGCAGTGTCCTCAGTTCCCATAGCCCATTGGCTGCTTGTTCAATTGTGATCAATAGAGCAGTTTCCAGAAGCTCGACACAGCTACAATGAAATCCATCAACAATCAATGCTGAAACACTGTTATCA
>ONZK01000706.1:13551-41620 GCA_900322385.1 Pharnaceum exiguum
GGGGGGGTGGGTGGGTGGGAGAGAGAACTATGCCCTAGAAGGCCAGAACAGAAGCAAAGATGCAGTTTATTGCCTAGTTGTAAGAGTCCATTCAACTAGCATTCATATCATATGCATTACACATCATTAATGGATACATAATATTATGTATAAGAGCTCTAGCTACTAAACGAGTATTTTTAGAAAGAAGTCAGGAGCCAAAAGCCTAATGAAACAGTAAGTAAAACATAAGAGAAAGGGGCTTACTAGCTCTGTGAATCATTTGAGTAGGCGTCACTATGCGTGGCAGAGTACCTAGTTCAGCCTCAATACCCTTAGCCAAAGAAATAATGACCGGTGAATGAATCCTCTCCTTCCAATACCGACCAATCTCTTCAAACACCCCTTGTGTCTCCGTAGACGGCAGGCCATTCACCACAATATCAGCATCCCAAACAGCCTCCTGCAAGTTCGTAACCACTTTCAAAGGACAAAGAGGGGTGTCAATCATGTTCAAGCAAAACCCATCCTTCAGAATCTCATCAGCATTCAGCGTGCGATCACCTAACCTGGCTTCCACATACTTCAAATACGCACACCGCCGAATCAGTCTCCTCAACACATCTTCCCTAGAATTGATCACTTCGAAAAGATGTTCAGCAATCGCTCGATCAACCGCCTTTCCAGGCCTCCTCCATATTCTAATCATAACCTTATCCCTCAAATGACCATAACTATCTTGTAACATAGCTATAAACACACTCCCCCAAGCACCAGCCCCTACACCAACAATTCTCAATGGATCACCATCTGCCTTCCCTAAAAGCCGTCGAAGCTCCTCTATCTTCTCTTCTAACACAGCATTCACAGACCCATTTGAGTACACATTATGATTCCCATCCTCAGTAGTTCCAACCATTGTTCCTCCAACTAGCTAAACCAAAGTCAAAGTTCCACCCTAACTAATGTCAAACTTGATCTCACTCACTCACAACTATTTCCTCCAAACAATACTTTATATTCAAAAATGCCACAAACCCAGATAAGTTTTTAAAGGGCTTTTGCTACTAACACAGAAGAACAAGCAACTAAATCAACAAACTAACATATAACCAAAAGGGTACTCAGAATAAGCAACAAAAGAACTAAACTTTGGAATATCCGCTCAATATAATATAATGTGACTTAAATTATCCAAACCCACGAAATCATTCAATGTAACAACTCATACATGACATACCCATCAAGCAAAATACTAAAATAGACTGAAAATAATTGAGGAAACTGCTAGGCAGATAAAAAGAACATATCTTTGATGGGTACTTCAATGATTTGGCACAAATGATAAATGGGATTTTGTTCTTATGAGAAAAGATTGCTTCTTTGTCCTTCCAATGATGGGTTTATAATAAGAATGTGAGTATGTAAGCATGAGTTATGTGTTGGGGTGGGAAAGGTCAGCTATATAATGAATTGATGATGATGTGTAAGTTGTTTTAGTGAGGGAAATGTGAGTGTTATTTAATGTTAGATTTGCCAGCAAAACACAGGTTTTGTTTGTTAAGAAGTGGTTGTTTAGTCAAGGAGGTAAGGTAGCAATTGTCAACTCAAATCCTTTGTGTTGTTGTTGAAGTGTCATTGTGTTTGTGTAGTCATGTTGTGACACAAGAAAAGGAAAAGTCTTTTGGAGGTTCAAGTCTTTTTCTGTCAAAATGGTTTTCTGTAACTTTATTCAGGAGGATTAGGATATGTCATATGAGGGGGGTCTGGACTCTGGGGATGGTGAGTTGTGCTACAATATTATTTCACCTTCTTTTTTGCTCATGTGTGAGAAATTACAGATACCACAAGTAGATTGTAGATAGTAGATTGATGTGAAAAACAAAAAATAAAAATATAAAAAATATTATATTGTGAAAGAAAAAAAGACAAACTAATTGAAAAGAGTAGATACCAAATTGTTTGTCAAACACTCAAACATATTCTTAGTTTGTTTAGGAGTTTTGAATACCTTTTATAGTAGGATCTATTAAGTTTAAGTTAGCCTATCAACTAAAAGAAGAGCAAATGTTATTTTACTTATTTACAATAATTCTTCCCATTAACCGAGCTCCTACAACACGTAAAACAGTACACATCTGAAGTGTTCTAGTACAAAATTTTAGGATGAAGTAGCATCCTTCATACATTCAAGTCCTTAGTCGTCGATCGTCAGTAAGCTCTTGACTTCTTGAATCAATGAATCAATGTTGCATCAACCAACTTGATTGCACAGCTACATTTCATTTTGCATCACGATAGAACACTATATATGGAATCCATCAGGTTTAAAATTGCCCGAACAAATTAAAATACCCTATGGACTTTCTAGTATTTATATTCAAGCTGATTATGATGTGCTTGAGGAGTCATCATTCATATCCCATGTACGTTTAATATAAACTTGCTTTGAAAGAAATAAATTAGTTGCAAACATGCATCTTTCTTCATATATTTGTTGGCTCCACGGAGGAGTGGTTAGTAAAACTTTATATTCTGCTGACAAATCAAACTATAACGTTATCATGTTAATTGTTATGCAATTTTCTTGGGTGACATCTACCTCAATAGAATATAGAAAGGCATGGAAAATAAAATACATCCACCACCAATAAATTATGTGAAATCGGTGTAGAAGGGCAATAATCAATGTAATGTGTGGCTGTGTCTGCATATGTGGAGAATGCAAAGCCAAGGGCGATTTCGCAAGTCAAAACTTCTACAATCTACCGTTAGACGAAGATCATTAGGTACTCTGTCACTTCTTAGTTGAGTTCTGTCATGATCGAATTATTCCCTTGAGCAAGGGTTGATATTAGTTGATAATATTTGATATCAATCATCATTTCCATGACTTTTGTTTGGAATATTTTACTGTCAGCTGACACGACTCAGTGATCTATATATATATCAAAGAGCCCTGAGGGCCGAGGATATCACATAACAATGATCTTAGTAATTAGAAGATATATTTCAAGTTGAATATAATTTATATAAGCCTCTGCATTCTTGGCCGACAGAAGAGATAATATGCATGTCTATGTGTCTGCAAGTTGGTAGCTTTTTTTTCATTTCTTTTCATGCTCCTCCAATTCTTCAAGAGAATTGTCTGGCTAACAGAGGCAGGAAACATTCGCCTTTTCGGATTTGCATCCCATAAGTGGAAGTGCTTATTGGATGGTTGAATTGCATACTTATCCATAGTCAATCTTACATGATCGATCGAGGACCTTAGTCGATCATAATCCTTTTTTGGGCAAAAACGATCACTTAGCTGCCCTGAAACTTTTTCCACAGGGGTTTCTACAACAATGATGATACTACAGGGAAAAAGTTTAGCTTTTACTCAACGCAAAAAAAAGGAAAAAAGAAACTGCACTACTGTGTCTCATTTTCTGCTTCACATTACTGGGCAGCATGGGTACGTAGCCTTTCTTTTACTCGTGAGACCAAACATGTGCAGCCTTGCATTAGATTAGAAATTGAAGGTCCTCATTTGTTCATCTATACACTCATTTTTGCTTTTGTTTTCGTGGATGCATGATAAGTTTGTAGAGCATTGTAGCTAGATAGGTCAAATGGTCGTAGCTAGGGGAGGGGTGCCCAGCAATCAGCATCTGGGCCTGGTTCACCCTGGAATTAGTGTGGAAATTGCAAATCTTTTCCTAACAAATGTGGCTCCACTGATGACCAATGAGCTTCATGTGCATGCCCCGGCCTATTGGTTAGCTTTGATCGGAGAATGTTCGAGTAACGCGGTGGGTCGGAAATCCAGTAGTGTAAATGTGCCTTCTCTTACTAAAATTAACATACTACCCCTCTTAAATTCTAGAAAGAAATAGAGAGAAAATTTGGTGGCTCATTAACCCGGAGGGTTAGAGAAGTTTTTTCCGCTTTGATTGCTAAACATTGTTCAATCATCATTAAATTACTATGTATTTCTCAGGATGTGTATCCATGTTTCATCAAGGTTCAGGGCTATAAAATTAAAAGTATTGTCTCCATCTTTCAGATTTAGGTTATTATGGATTATAACAAAATTGGCAAGAAAACCTTCCAATATTTCTTATTTTAGTTAAGTTGTTGAAAGCCAATGCATCAATGCATATAAGTCAATCTCGGAAACAACCTCTCTGTTTTCTTAAACAAGGGTAAGCTCTCTGTTTTCTTAAACAAGGGTAAGGTTGCGTATATCGTGGCCTCCGAGCACCCTCATTGAAGGGAGATTTCCACTCGGTGGTTGTTTTTCTTTGTTGTATCCATGTTTCACTATGTTTCGAATATGGGTGACTAGGAGAAGAGTGAAATGACCCGAGGCACCACTTAAGAGCTGTTAAAGATGTGCTGATTGATTTCATTTACATATTAAAGTGAAAAGAAAAAAATCCTGCTGGCATGGACCGAGTTCTAAAGTTCATGGTAATACTGTATATGGAATAGTTACCATGTCGTTTCGAACTTTCAATCAATGTGCAATTGTTGCGGACAGCCTTCATAGTTTCATGTGTCAGTGTTCAAGTCACACCAAATAGTACAACCACTGTTCAAGTGTTCAGCAAGATCAATGTGTTACATCATTAGCGACACAGATACACGATTTGATGAGACTTATTATGGATGGAAATTATACATTTGCTTATAAAATGTGTATGTCCATCATTTCAGTGCACTAAGTCAAAAAAGTCGCTAAATATCTCTATGATGCTTCATCCATCAGCTTATTTCAACACTGATAAGTACTTAACTGCTTTGCTCTCTATGTTAAAAGAAGGTGAACTAGTGCTGTGACAACTGACAAGTCATTATCATAAGTCTAGAATATCAATGTTGAAGTATACTTGAACGAATAACCATACCAAGAGAGCTTTCTCATGTGCACAACGAAAGATAGGTTTCGGCCCTTTTGGGTAATCTCAGAGGATCCAGCTAGTGAGCTAGGCAAATAGGCAAAGAGCCAGAAACTTAGGTGTTAAATTGGCACAATAATACTACTTGGTAGCTGTTTTAAGTTTCGTCATCATAATTGCTCTGCAGTTATGTGATAAACTAATAACATAGGTACATGAGATTAATGATTGAAATTTGTTCCAAACAATAGATCTATCTAAAGGGGTTTGTGGATTTACTCCCCATTTCATACACTATATAGTTGGTGTCAACAATTACTGACTAGTTGCTAGTTTAAATTTTCGGATGTTTCCAAATTTTGTAGATCCTTATTAGCTCCTTCTGATGTATATGAGGGCTGTACAAATGTACAAATCCTTCCGAAAAGCTTAATCGACTAATCACAGTCAGTCAGTCATCTTCGCGCGCCTAATTACAGTTTTTTGAGGTGTCGAAGTAACATTACTGCTAAGTTTCCTGTTAGAGCATCTCCATTCATCTCAATGATTCAAGTCTACTTGTCCCTTTTTTTTTTTTGGGTCATGACAAGAGTGTAGACTTTTGGAAAATTCTCTGCCCTGGTGCAAGGATTGCAAAAGGGTCATACATAGATTTCCTGCGTGTGAAGACTTCCCATCTGGGGCCAAAGTGTGCTTTCCACTCTTCTTGGGTGCTGTAGTGGGAAAGATACTGCTTGACTCCTAGACGCGCTGATTCACAGAACTCTAGAATTCTTCTGTTTTGTGACAAAATATGGTCCAAGCTGTCTGTTCCTGTGGATGAAGGAACTGCCGAGGAAAGAAATCCCACCAGGTAGAAAATATCTTCATCTGGTATTACAACAGATGTCCTGTTGTCCCACCTAGAAAAATGAAAAACACAACATATTAATTACGTTTTCTTAGACTGATGAAAAATAATTATAGGCCATATATGTTTGACAGAATTATTACTTTGATCTGTTGACTGGGTAGATTAGAATGGGGCCATTGCTAGTGTCCTTCAGGATGTTTCCGAAAACTTGTCTGGCAAATAAGTGTATCTTGCTCTTAGGTATGAGAAGATTGAGCCATGGATGTGGTACTTCCCATAATCCCTTTGATCGTAGTTTGATCTCGGATACATGAACTCTGTCTAGGAAGTCTACATACGGGACTTCAGCTACGAAAAGTGTGGATGAGATGTAGCTTAACTGTGATAGTAAGTTCTTCACTTCCTGAATCAGGATAACAACACATGAACGAATTAGGCATCAAGTCCGTCTATGTTTAACCTTACAGGGGTAAGGTTGCGTACATCTGACCCCTGAGCACCCCCATTGAACGGGGATTACACTCGGTTGTTGTTGTTGTTGGAAGTAAAAGTTGCTTGATTTACCTGGTCCACCTGATCAACCTCCTCCAGTGTGAAGTATTTGGCCAATTCTAAACAGTATAGTGTTTTTCCTTCTGAATTGAACTGACTGGCTTGAACTGGATCTTGTGGATTGAAAGATGATCTCCAGTTATTCAGCAAACCAGTTCGGTTTAATATGACAAAACCTTCGATGTAATCAAATGTGGTCTTTGAAGATATTAGAAGTTCCTGTTCTCTGGCAAATGTAGCAAAGTCTGAATACAAGACTCTGATCCATTTTACCTGAATTTTCACCATTCTGTCAGTTAACTACACACATTTCTATGCACAACATATATCACTGATTGTGAAAGAAAACCAGAAAATATGCCATTACATTACCTTCGTTGGAGCCCTTTCTAAAGATATTCTTGCTCGCGTTATGATACCAAATTGTCCAAGCCCTCCAAGAACACTGTGAAAAAGTTCTGCATTTTGCTTTTCAGAACAGTTTAGTATTTCTCCTTTACCTGCAAGGAGTTTGTGTATTAAGCTGCCAGTCATATGATATGGGACAAAGTTCAAATGTAATTTCTCACATGTCACAGAACATGTTACAATAATGAATCGTTACTTTCTCATGGATTTTGGTGTTGAACAGACCTGTGACAACCTCCAGCTGCTGGACATTGCTAATCTGGGGGCCGTGTCGAAACGCTTGTCCACTGACCCCTGCATTTGACAAAGTGCCTCCAACGGAGAGGTGCAGATAATCTGTCCATGACCTTGGTGTTAAGCCATATTTTAGAGTTTCATTCAGGATATTTATCCACATTTCTCCTCCAGAAACATCTACATAGGGAACATGCCCACCTGTATGGACTTGCATTGGATAAAAGGCTGGTAGTGAACCCATGTTGATCACTATGCCCTGGTGAGCTTGGGCTTGCCCTTGCAGAGAATGACCACACCCTCGTGCAGCAACAGTCAGGTCAGAACTTTCACCCATCAGCCAAATATTCTTTACAATCATGGCTATATCTATAACTGATTTTGGGTATAGAACTGCCAAAGGATGGAACTGATACAGGTTGCCGAAATCTCTAGCTGCATGGTGAATTTGCTCAAAACTCAAATGACCTTCTAGGGGAAGAATTTCCATGGAGAGCGAGATACTATGCAAGCATGGAGCAAATTGAGTTGCCATAGTGCTTATAAACAAAATTATAAAACTTCTTTTGATGTAACTTTTAAGATGTGCAAGGATTTGGTAAGCCATTTTCTCGGTACTTTGGTATTGTTTGAGGATTTGCTGTTTTTGGGTTATGGTAGCGACCTAAGCAGGTGATTTGCTGCTTTTGTGCTGTTGGAGAATGGCAGAGAACTAAACTACACTGATGGCAGTTCTTTACAACCTAGTAAAGAATGAAGTAGTGGTTTTAAGCAAACTAGCATAAACTGAATTTAAAGAAGAAAATATAGGGAGCTAAGAGTCAACCTATCACTTTCTACCTCATACAGACACATGCACTGATGCACACGGAGGTAAGAAACCGTATGACGACTGTCTACTTTCTTTCTTCTTCTTTGTGTTTGGTTTTCTTTTTTCAGTTTGCTTCTGTTTTGTGCTCTTTTATGTTTGTAGCCATCAGACGTGCAGCTACCAAGGGAAAGGCCACAACAAAGGCTAGATTTGATCAAATCTTTTCACTTTTGCCCCACAGTAGCCCGCACAAATGCACAAGTGCTTTCCTTTTCCCGTAGATGGGAACTTTTGCATACAAAGTATAAATTTTTTCACCTCATTATACAGTCTAAAGATGCTATTTAACTATTTTCAGGAAAAGGTTGCATTTTTTTTGTTGTAATATAGGTTACAAAATTTCTGCCAATGTTGCCTCTTCTTCTGTGACCTGTCGCATTCGCTTGCTGAATAGAAACTGAACATGAATCTGATCAGATTCCTACTTGTTGGAAATCATTTTTGCAAATCTGAGCAAAGATTTGATGATAGAGATTGTCAGTACCAAGATCTTGGATCCAGGAGAGCGATCGAAGCTGGTACAATGGGTCCATTATTAGACATGGCATGCAATTGATGATTTTGGAGCTGGGACCTCGTAGGCTAGTTTGAGTAGCTCTGGGAGCTCAAAGAAAGGACATATATGAGGGGTCATGAGTAGCCAAATCCTCCTAGCCGTTAGCTATCTAGAATACGGTTTTTGAATCCCTTAGTCTCAACAAATTTGGCATTATCAGAAGACAGAAAAGATTGTGATCCTCATGTCATTTCTTATTTTCATGGTTCAATGCAGCAACTTTGCTGCAATCTTATCATTCCTGATTCTTTCGCTTACAGAGAGCATGGCTATTTATAATGCCAAGGCCAAATGTTCTACACTTGCAAGACCATTTTATCAGCGATTTTTTTTGTAATATACCCAAGAATGAAATTCTAGATCTTGTACTTAGCTATTTTTACTGAGTACATATGATCACATGAGCATGGCTTTTCATGGTGAATCAGACATGATATCTCTAACCTGCACAGTGAATTTAGCATTTGCTAACAATGCCTGTGGGGCTTGTGCCAATTTTGGCTCATATTTCCAATATACGGTGATATACAAACCTTGACATATCTAATCAGGCATAAATCAAAATGCAAGTATTCATTATTAGTCTCACAATTTTTTTATTTTTTTTTTGGCATACCTATAGCAACGAATTTCAACCTCCGTCATCACGGATATATAGATAACCTCATATCGGTGACCACGGTTTTTAATATCCGTCGTCTCACTCTCTCATCTAAGTTGTGGAAGTGTCTTTCTAGATTTTCATTTTACGAAAACAATTTGTTTTCGTTGTCGATTTCAACTAATAATTCTGTTTTATGAAAAAGCAGTTTGCACATGAACAAAAGAGGCTGTAAAGCTACAAATAAAATCGAGATTGTATGAAAGGTGCGATCTATAGTCCCATTCTTTGCTTCGTTATTTACTTCATTTCAGCTATAAATCCTGTTTTTAACCATCGTATGTATATGCAATTATGCATATAAAGTTTAGACATCAGGTGTAAAGGCCCTAGCTTAGTCCCGTACAGCGAAAGAACCTATGATTCTAAGAATTCATTAGAAAGTACATGTACTCTTGATTAACTGGACTCCATCACATCATAGTTTATGTAGTTAAATAAATTGACCTCTAACAAGTATGATTAGCAAATCCACTTATTCCTAATACTTAGTATATGAAGCCATTAGCAATGTGAACTTATCAATGTAATCCTTCAAAACTAGTGGATGCCATTATGCCTTCTGAGGACTGCAAATTTGACTCTAGAAGAAATCTACTCCTAGATGCTAACGAAGTGCAAGTAGACTCCAAAATACATAAAAATACTATAGTAAATTAGTAATATTGTATATGTTCGCCAATGTTATCATATCTACTAATGTACAATTACATAAATTTATAAGAGTGCGTACCTCTTTACTAATTGCAATTCCACCAGTGCAAAAGGTTAAAGTGTGGTTTAAATATCCAAATTCTATGTCATTTTATATATGACATGGAAAGAGACCGACCACCAATAAACTAATGATTAAAAGCTTAATATAGTTATATGCTCTAAATTCCATCAGTTAATAGTTCCAAAGGGAGGTTCACCCTTAATTAGGGACCCATATGTCCAATTATCCACAGCTGCTAAGATTCTTGGCCCCATAATTAACTTGGATGGTAATAATGTTCAATTCATCACTGTTTCTTAGTACAATTGTCACAATGTGGTTCCAAGGGCGGCCAAGATGGATGTTTGCAGAACATTTCATGGTCATTTCCGAGTAAAATCATGATTAAGGACTATAAATGGTGCTCGCAAGTGAGCTTTTTTTGCCCGTAGTAGCAAACATTGAACAAGTAGTGCCAAGGCAACTTAGGCAAGTGGCAAAAACGCTCAAATGCCACCTGGCCTTGAGACGAGTATGTAAATAAAATTGACATATAGGTCTCATCATATTGTCATCAGAATAGGAGGTCGAGGAAAGGACAAATTAGAGAGGTTGGTAGGACACAGAATTGATATTAGGATGATGAAAATCTTGATTTGGGTTTTATAATGAAGGATCAAGAAAAGCTGTATATAGTACTGCTCTTTTATCTTGCTAATAAGCAAATTAAAAGGCCAAAAGAGGACCCTCTTATCTTGTTCCCTATCAGCTTTCGAGCCATTAGGCTCATTATTGTCTTTGTCTACTTGCTTCTTGACATCGAGGTAGTAAACAGAAGATCCAATGTTTGATTTTCTTGGTTTCTCAATTTCTCTTTTCACTACCAAAAAAATAATCATCAAATAGCAATTAGAAAAACCAATTGCTAAAGTGGGAAAAAATGTTGCTAGGCCGTTGATTTTGAATCTTTAAACAGCAGAAAATTTGATAATTGATCACGAAAATATCTAACTTTTCATGCTAATGTATCTTATGAACGTTGGAAGAATCCTAACCAAACTACTCCGTATATAACAAGTCAAGTCATCAACTCGTGGGGAGTTAGCAAGAGCAGTTAGCAGTTAGTAGTTAGCGGTTAGTTAGAGCAAGTTAATAGCAGTTAGCGGTTAGAAATTAGACTTGTTTGGTACATTTTTAGTTAGCAATTAATTGTTTTCTAATACAAAATATTGTAAAATAGTAAAATGCTTTGCTCAACAATATTTTGTTGAAAAACATTTTCCTCTTACCTTCCAAACATGTGCAAAAGTAGTTTTAACTTGTCAAATTACTCTTACAACATGAAAATACAGCATGTCAAAGACTCTTGCGTGTTTGCTCGCAAAGAGGTTTGGTCAAGCCTCTCAAGTCTCAACTGGGAAGAAACTACCAAGTGAACTTGCACTCAGAAATCATCCTCAATCAACGAATGAACATGATGATTGAAATTAAATGGACCAATGGTCTCTAACATGGTACTAGCTATCATCTACCCCAAATACCATGACACGCAGCAAAGTATACTAACGTAAAATCAATGTCAACCACCCCTCCATTCAGCAAGCCCCATTTACCTTTCGTCAAAAGTTTGTTCGTTCCCTTACCCCCGTTGGATTTGCATAAGCAATGAAAAGAAGCGAACAGGAGTAAAATGACATGAATTTTGATGATCGAACACTAAGAACGGTAAGTAGTTATTCTAGAGGACTTCCATTTGGACTATGTTTGGCGTTCTCTGGTTTTTTTGATTCGGTTAAAGAAAAAGGAAAGTCACAATCCGGAGTCAATAATCGGATATCATTCAGGTCCTAAGAGTTCAAACCTTAACATTTTCATCCGATTTTGGGTTAAGTGCAAATCGAAATTCTGATCTTTGTTCCGTGTCCACCTTTCATGTACTACATAAAAAGAATTGTAGGAACTAGGAAGTCCGTAGGCTCGGTTATGTCAAGATCGATCACTAGATCGGTATGTGGTAATGTCGATCAAGGTCATTAGATGTTGTTAAACTCGGCCCACGTAGGGTTGATATAAACTTGTAAGATTCTACCCAAAATCAATTGGTTATGGGTGGAGGGTACACCCACTTATAAATACCTCTAACACTCTATATACAACCAATATTGAACAACTAGTCACCACTAGTGATATACAACTTTCACACCACCAATGTGAGACAACTAGTTAACACAATGCACACTTGAACAGATGTATACCGGCTTTAGAAAAAAAAGAAAGAAAGAAAGAGCGATTAACGGCAGTAAACGGAATTAAATCATATGCTGCGTCGAAGAATGAAGGTCAAAGAGACAAAATTGAAGATGGTGGTGACACTTATGAAAGTGACCTTGTCGACCACTATGGTCTGAAGTATCATGGCGTTCTCGACTTCGAGTTGTCATTGGACGTGAACCTAACCAACCTATTTCTTGCATACACACGAAGGAAATGGTGCGCTAGTCCGAGGAACACAAAATACTTCCAAACGTATATTCAAACATGTTCTCTATATGAGAAAAAAAAACCTGTAATTTGCCTATAATTTCCGAAGGGTACGATCAAAGCTTTTTTTTTTTGGAATCTTAGGTTTTATATGTAGTATCATTTTTATTATTTTTAACCATAATTATTTTTATTAAAAGTTATTATTATTATTGTTATTGTTATGATTATATTAATATTTTGAGTAGCTCCCGAGCCTTTTTGAGTCGAGTTGTACTTAACCCAACTTGGTTTTTTGGAGCCCGAATTCGAATCAAGTTTTGACTCAGACGAGCGAAACTCTTGAGATAAGAGCAACGTAACTCTTTAACACTCCTAGTGTGGGCCCTTATTTGTGTAGTACTCTTGAACACTCATAGTACGTGCATTTATTTGTGTAGTGGAGTACCTAGTAAGTGGACAACCGTCATAGTTTAAACTTTAAAGAGTTACTAATACAAGAGGTAGAGTTCGGTCGTTCGGATATTAAGCCCGGCCTTGAGGACTGACATTCCCTTCATCCCTTGGAACAGTAGTGTGTGATGCGTTGCTTTCATAGTGGCATAACTTAACGTAAACGTCGGGACAAGCAGAAGAAATATGAAAGATACATATTCACATTTCTGTACGAGTTCTCTTCACTACGGAGTATTTGCCTTCAGTTGATTTAGGTCCAAGATTCGCTCAACTTTTGGAATGACATTGCCCTGTTTTCCTCGTCTTTTCCCACGCATCAACCAATCAATCTTCTACACTTCTACTCTTCCACTCTCTATGTTTCTTTTCATTCCTCTAGTATTCAATTTAAGGTGTTTCAAATTGTTATTCTGTTTTCCTTTCTCAACCATAAAGGCATAAACCTCTTTAGATTTCTTCCTGTTTTGGTCAAAATAACTGAACAAAACCCAGGGGAGTCGGGGTTACTCTGCAGCCCAACACACGCACATAGAGACTAACCACACAGACCTATATGAGTTCCATCATAATATCAATTGGCAATAGGATGAGTAACACTCTCAGCCTTTATATAGGCTAAGTCTCTGCTCTATACTCAATGTGAGACAATATATTCCCAACACTAATTCACCGCACCCAGATCCCAAATCTCATTATCCCCTCACGTCTTCTCTTCTCCACTATCGTAGGAGTAGACCCAAGATGCCAGATGCAAAAAGCTTAGATGTCGTAAATTTTACTCGACACAAATCAAAGCAAGATCACTCTGTTTGGATATAATATGGTTTAAAATAATTCATGTTTTTGTTTAACTTTGTTTAACTTTAAGTAACAATTTTTTCAAATTTTATTTTAGAAAATATTATGAAACTTAATTTTATAAAAGTACATGTTGATACGAATATATTGATGATATTTTCATTTTATGAATCAAAATAGTTTTCTCACAAGTTAATAGTCAAATTTTGTCTCAAAAGTGAAACACAACAATTATTTTAAACCAAATGGAGTATCAGTTAACAAATAGAAGAAGGAAATAACAACTGACAATTATAGAACTTGACTAGTAGATAACAAATAAAAATTGAAATTCGTATATGGTAAATTAATAAATTGAAGTATAAAACTATTAAAAGCTCAATATGCTGCGCTATCGCAAAACGCTATTCATATATTATCATATTAAAAAGAGTATATTGAGATTTAGTCTTTACCAAACACCTTAGTACACCTAGGTGTATGATAAAATTAAGATTACGTTATTGTTTTATTTTTGAAAAATGAAAAGTATAATTTGTATAGAACTTTTGTACTTCTTAATATTTCATCTTAAATGTGTGAAAGACCTCTTGTAAAAAAGAAAAAATATATAAAATTCTTGATAAATTTATCTTATACAAAAACAAGAGTATTAAATTGTCAAAATTGACGAATATATCTTATTTCGGACATTATCCCTTCTTGTCACAAAAGGCAAAGTCTAAAATGATACTTTAAAATTTCATTAGGGTGTCTTAGGAACACAAATTCTCAGCCATTTTTGAATTAAGAATTATTATAAATATTCCATCGAAGTGGGAAATATTAACAACAATTTTGTCTATTAACTTTTACGAGTACATTTTTCTACACTTTAAATATAAAAAAAACCAACGCCATGTTCAAAGTGGGTTACGGCAACAGAGTGCATACAACTCCGTAGTCCGTACCGACTAACAATATGGATCGT
Organism: Pharnaceum exiguum; assembly: GCA_900322385.1. Classification (NCBI taxonomy): domain Eukaryota; kingdom Viridiplantae; phylum Streptophyta; class Magnoliopsida; order Caryophyllales; family Molluginaceae; genus Pharnaceum; species Pharnaceum exiguum. The sequence goes on from ONZK01000706.1 coordinate 27,954, forward strand.
AGCTCGAAGGACCAACTAACTCTACGAAGAGTAGACCAAATTGTTTTTGGGCTGTAATGGACCAAAAGAAAAGGCCTACAAATTGTCTCCGTTCACCAAATAATTTTGGGGAGCTTGTGATTATGGCTCTCTTTGGCAATGATGTGTTATCGGTTCTTTTTAACATACTCTATTACTCGGTGATTGTTTGAGTATTTTTATTCTCACGAAAATTTGTTATTTGTTGTTTTTGTCATTTTTTCTTTACACAATTATGCTAATTGTTATCAGTCAATTTCCGAGACATGGCCCATTGTGGACGTAATTATCTGCACCGAAACAAAAAAAAAAGTGCCTGATTAGAAACAATTTTGTTTTAAAAAAAAATATAAAAGAGAAATGTGATTATTTTTTTACTTCGAAGGGGGGAAAATACCCTTATATTATTTCATTAACGAGAGATAATACGTGGTCGAAAGCGACCATTTACATCATCCACAAACACCAACATTAGGTGAGGAGGGGGCCATCATAAGAGCAAAAAGAATCATCATTACAAAGGCTATCTGCTGCAGTGTTTGCCTCACGGAAGACATAGACACATTGAGTTTTCCAGTTTGGAGCTTGCATGAGTTGATGGCATTGTTGGATGATGAAGTAGTACGGGCTAGAGACAGGTGTTACTCCATTAATCAACGACACTGCCATCTCCGAGTCTAACTCTAGGATCAGTTTCTTGATCTTCATTTGGTAGGCTATTCTCAAGCCTTTAAGCGCTGCAAGGAGCTCGGCTTTGAGCGCCCTACACCAACCCAATTTAGAAGTAAAGGCTCGAATTGAAGCTCTATTATCTGACCTGAAGTATCCTCCGCAGCCTGCACTTCCTGGGTTACCCTTGGATACTTCAACATATTGTCAGATCTAATTTGACAAATAAAAATACTTCAACATATTGTTGAAAGTAGAAATACTTCAACATATTATCAGATCTAATTTGGCAAGTAGAAATATCTCGAAATAAGCACAAGAAAAAAAAGAGAAGAAGCTATCCAACTCAATTCAAATGTTTTTCAAACTTGGTTGTACACTTGTACATAGGATCGGTTTCCTTACAAGTTCAGTGATTTTACTCTTCTATATGCTTATTAAATCCGTAAAAAAATCGAATTTTTAAATTATTAAATTATTATAATTATTGAAAATTGGTCAAAGCTGATTTCATTTTTGGTGTTTGAAAATCCACAATACCACCGGTTCTCGATCAAAGTGGTCAAAACAGTCAATTGTGTGATTTATGTCTCGTTTTCACAACATTGCTTTATTCAATGAAACTATAACCCTAACCTCTCTCCCTCTCTCAAACATGTCATTGATCAATTCTTCTTTATCGACCATTTTATATCAAAATTTGAATTAAACTAATAAAAAATTATAAATATCACACTATAGCTGAACAAAACACACCCAATTTTTTTTAGAAAATGCCTTTGTTTTTTATACATAAAATGCCAATATATGTTGTATTCTTTTGAATTCCAAAGGAGTACTAGACTAGCTACTACTCTACTAGACTATTGAAACTAGAATGTTATCAGAAATTAAATCATTTACAGTTAAATGCTTTGCGTAACAGTACACTTATTTGTATATATATCGTATGGAGCTTCTAAAATCTTAGACAACAAAGTTAAGTACATTTATCCTGTAACAAATTTATTTTGTACTGATCGACTGAAATTGAGTTGCAACCAGCCACTATACAAAAAGCTATGCGTCTACTTGCTATATGCCCACACTGTGAGAACTGAGAACAAAGTTAAGACAGCATCATTTCAATTTAATTCAGAATACCCAACCCTAAAATATACATGCACTACCTGATTCCATTAAGTTACCAACAAGCCTTCAGAATCAACGCTCATTCCCTTTAGGTTCCTGCTTGATCTTAGAGGAACATTGCCTCCTTTGAAGCATGGAGATTTCTGCTGATAAGAGCAATAGCTAGACTTGTTGCTAACCCTGCTAAAACCACTGATGGTTACTTCACTATTTATAGAAGATATAGGCGAGAGCTTATGCTTGTAAGGCGAATCGCTGTCCGAGTAAGCCCGGTCTAGGTAAATTGGTCTTAGTCTTGGGGAGCTCGTCGATCTTGCCTTCGCTTTAGCAGATAAAGTAGCAGCCATATATGTGGGGGTGATGGCCGGAGAACTTGGGTTCAGGCTATCTTCGCTGCAAGAACTCTGCTTCCTGTGATTGTGGAATGATCTTCTAGGTATTGGAAGAACTTGAGGATTGCTCAAGCCCTCTAAGCTTTTCAGTCTGAATTGCTTTTCTCCAACTTTGTCCTCCTTACCAGAGACCTGAGCATCAACATATTGTTGCAGCCAGTACCTGAGTCGAGCTTCAGCCTTACTCTCCTCAGAGTCCGCAGAATGCTACAAAAACACAGCAATAACTTCATGAGTTCATATGTTAGCAAAATTTTATGAGTTCAACACATAAGCAACCTGATGACAGGTACAGAAGATTCCACATGATCACAGCAGAGAATGTCTCCTTCAACATAATAAGAATCAACAAACATGGAAAGTAAGCAAATATCCATGTAACTGAGTGCGCACAGGTTGAGTAGATATTAGCATTTGCATTTTGATTTCATTACCCTGTGATTAATTGGATAAGCTCTGCTCCTTTGTCTTCTCAAAATAGCCTCTTTCTTCCTCAAAATGATGTCAATTTCCTCGTCCTTCGGCAACAGCTTATCATCCGACCTTCTAAATTGATCAATTTCTATCTGCAGAATTTGCTTTACCACTTATCAGTCACATCAATATTTACAAGTAAAACATGTACAACGTACTTAAAAGTTGCGAGCCAATGAGAACAAAACAAACAAGTGAACCAGAAAATTGAACGTATGGGACCACATCCGAAGAATTGTTATCTAGAGTGACTAATGAATTCTCCATGATTATTTACAAGCATGTATCCAAGACCAATTTCAGTCATTTATGTACCTCTTAAACATAAGGATAAAGAATAACAGGACCATCTACTAGTAATTTTCAGCCATATAAAATTGGACTTCAAACTGATGTAATCATATTTCCAAGTTGCATAAACAAGTTTAAAAATTTTGAGAGACAAATAGCTCAAGTAACTAACTATCATCCCCTCTTCGCTTGAAGGGCAAAGTTAAAAAAAAATCTACCTCAGGTTTATCAACTCTGATATGCTGCAACTGCAAATCTCTGACCTTGCCCTGGACCATTTGAACTCTCCTGGAGCAAACAGCAGATTGGATATTCACAATGGCCTGCAAAGACTTCAATGTTGTCATAGCTTGCCGCCTCACCGCCCGTCCCCGAATAATTGCCTGTAGCCTCACAAATCCCTTCAGTGCCCTCAGTGCTTTTCTTGCCTAACACCAAGGGAAATCCAAACCATTATTACACAGACTCTATTAACCTTAAGAAAATCAATAGAAACCAAACCAACACCTAAACATGGTTATGACTAATGACATAAACCATGTTTTCTTCAAGCGTATTAAGGTGAAACTAAATTGAAATTCAAGAACACTCAAGACCGTAGTAACTTTAGATAGGAACTTATAACAATGGAGTAAGATAAGTGTAAGAGCTTAGCTTCACAAAACTGGACAAGTTTCAATTGGAAAGAACATGACACTCAAATGCACACAGGCGACACAGCAGACAGGACTAGTATTTTTTCACTAGGAAAGTTCTTTAAAGTAAATGGATATATGACTGGATGAACATTTATATATCATGTTTGAGAGTAAATTTTTTGAAAAAGTTGTACAAAGAGAACTTACAAGATAACCCCTATACGCAGCTTGAATCTTAATGGCTGCAGAATGCTCGACAAGTTGATGACTTAGAAAACTAAGGTTGCCTTCATCTCTAACACTCTCTAAGGACTTAGGCATCTCCTTGTCACTCTCAGAAACCGGTTTTGGAACATCATCTTCACATTTCCCCTGCTTTTCCTCTGGCTCAACCTTACTCGATGATATTGCTGATGGTGGTGGCGGAAGTGCTAGTGATGGCAACCCCTTGGTCTTTCTCAGCCTTCCAAACAACCATCTCTTCCTCTTACATCTCTTTAATGAATTCAGTACACATCCCAAATTAGTATACTGTATACAAGAATAAACAAGCAAACAGAAAAGTATGCCAAAGAAGAGCAATAAAAGTACTACTGTTATGTTACCTTTTGTTGTGGCTGTTGAGAACTATCTACAGAGAAAAGCTTTCTAATGAAACCAAACCAACTTCTCTTCTTAGACATTGCATGGCATGAAGAAGTAGAATGAGAGGTGCTAGTTGGTTTTATTCACAATATTTTTTAGGTTCATGCTTATCAGAAGTAGACCTAAGGGTGCCTAACTCCTAAGAGGACTCACTATATAATGATTCACTATAAATACATATGATATGATATGTCAAACCTTAGCTTGACGGTGAATAATAATATGTCTGGACGAAATAGCGAGTATGGCATAAGTCACACTCAATATTTCTACCTGGGTCCTCTTTTGTACTCAAAAAACTGCAACCAACAACTATCACTTTCCATGATTGTCCTCATCAGTCCTTAGCATGTTAACAAGGCAAGGCACATGCAGGAGCATGTACTAAAATAACCATCTGATCCAGTGATACGTGTTTGCAACGTTTTTGATCGTTATTTCCACATTAGAGTATGTCGGGTCCAGCGATGGAGAAAGCGAAAGACACTAAAACCAAATCTAAGATCTCATCATAAACTCCTGATTACTCCCTAATGAAATTTAGTTAGAATATTCAGAGTTGCACGTGCCTGTCACTGGCTAATCCACATGGTGACATACACAACATGTACACTTGATGTACACTTGCTTGTCATCAACTTTTCGAGAGAAGAGCTTTTATACGAAGTACTGTATGTTTTAGCTAATCATAACGAATTTTTTTAGTCTCTTAATAACAAATTGGAGCAAAAAAAAATGTCAATGAAACACAAAATAAAACACACACACACCTTCCCAGTTAAGATTCAAAAGAAATTCTTGCAAAGATCGTTCTTAGGATCGAATTGTTTCAATGGAATCAGTTACTCTTTAGCTGAAAGACTTCTAAACTAAATCAAATTACACTGAACTCAAATGAAAATTGGGACTGTTATGAAGTAGTCAAGTAGAGAAACATGGCCTAGTCCAAAACATCAAGATCATATTTTTTCTAAGCTATAACAAAATTTAATCATGTTAGTAGATGAAGCAACAATAGATGTAATTAATCTATTTTTCGCGAATTGCATTGAACTAAACTAATATATGTTCAAAAATGTGTTGAGCTAAACTACACTAAAGTAAAAAAAAAAGGACAAGTTCTGAAAACTTGGTCTTTAGATGGAATTTCATACGGAGTATATACTATAACATAACACAGTTACCATTTACCACGAGTAGAACTTGGGGATCGGCGGGAGCCACAACTCCCACCTACTTCCAAATTTTCCTTATTGTGTTAGTTGAAGTACTAACACACAGTTACCATTTCCGGCCTTATGCTCGGTTGACTCCCTTCTATATATTTTCCATTAGATAAGGGTTCGATTTTTAGTCGAGTGAATATTTTGTACATTAGATTTTTTGATCCCCCTAAATACATTTTCCTCGTTCCACCCCTGTTATTTACTAAACAAATTATCAAATTAGGCGGATACAAAAATAATGTCAGGTCTCAATTATACATCCACGCATGATAATCCGCCTCTAACATGACTAGCTAATCTGGTGAGTGTCTTCAAAATGCGACTGCGAGTACTGAGAGTTTACATGAGTATTAAAGATGACCCAAAAACAAAAAAACATGCTATTGAGTAGTGACATACTGACATTGTAGCTATAACGAGCCTGATGACAGGGAATATTCACCATAGTCTATCCTTAAATTACTTTCAAATGATAGTACTGTATTTTCTCATGCTGTCCCTACATCAGGTCCATAATTTATTGGGGGTGTAGCATAATTCAACTCCTCTGAGTTGATTGTTACTGGCTCGTGACAACTGATGAAGTTTCCAACAATTTTCAAAGAAACTTAAAAATCGCTCATTATGTAGAGTTGTTTTTTCTCACATATCCACAAAGCATATCATATGCGTTTAGCCCCAGGAGGTCAAAAGAATCCAAGAAATGCAGGTGCTTATACACCAGAAATTAGAACTAGTAACTGTATTGAGAAGACAAGTTGGGGTGGAGCTAGAAAGGTTGCATTATTTAGGGGCTGTGGGGAACTCTCTAACATGCAAAGAATGAGAGAATGTTGAGCAAGAAAACAAATTGTCTGGAATTTTGTACATGGAAGATTATGGAGGACAGTTGTTATCAGGGCCCATTTCAAGCTTGCCACCTTGCATCTTCATCTCCATCCCTCTCACACACTACTTGTAGTTTGTATTCCTGCTTCTGGACTAAAAGTCTTATGATATGATATGACCACATTGCTAATTCTTTCTAGTATCTCATTTTTGTGCTACGGTCCATAGATATATACTAAGCGACAGTCCTTTTCCGAAGTACCAATGTGAGAAGCTTTTTAAAGAAGAATTAAGTCATTTTCTTCATCTCATTCGGAGCTGAACAACGAAATTGGTTTAAATCAAAATCAGCAGACCTTAATTAGGATAAAAAGTCCCCCAAGGAGGAAAAGAACGTTACACCTACTATAATTTGAACCTTAAAATATTGTGGTCCTCGCTTCTTCAGTCATTGTAAAAGGTTAAAAGACTTGAAGGCACAAAGCGATTGCTGTAAAACTCAACACTTCCAAGTACCAACACGAACACACACTACTGGTCCTCCATTGCCAAACAATTTGTCAAGTGGACGTGCAGGAACTGGGAATCAAAATTTGGGGAGCCACACCAGGCACCACGCTTATCCAAGATAACTACCAGTACTAGTACCACATTACCACTATCAAGTGTACACAGTGCCACTTTTGTCTACCTTATCTAACATTTCTCGGGATAAAGACATTTGCTTTATCTTCGGGGGAGGTGTTAAGCAACGGGAGCATGCCTCTGCATGCATAATTCATACTGTACTACCGTCGTTGTACTCCGTACAATTTACTAACTTCGTATATCCAGTCTACTGGGGAAGAAAAAAAAATACATGCGCAATTGACCTCAGAGGTTGCTCAAAATATTTGTGAAGTACTCTCGTTACATATGTGACAAAATTATATCACTAGAAACAAATACTATGAACCAAAGGCTTTCGCCTTCCAAGTGTGAGGCTTTAAAGAGTATGCACTATACAGAGGGTAGGATATTCATGAACAATATTCTAGCGGGAGACAAACTACTGTAATAAACTACTACCAGCGTACTACGTGCCTATCATCAGGCTATCATACTATGTACGTACTAATACCCCTCTATCTTCAGGGAAAGTGATATCTTCTGAATTTAAGAGAACCAGAAAGAATATTGAACTAGTATATTGCTTTTTTGTCATAAAGATGGCAATATTCTATAAAGAATGTCATAAAGAACGACCTCTATATTGCTCTTCCCATGGCAAGATGAATCATAATTCCCCAGTCCCCTGACCCCATGATTTGGGTGGCGTCACCATATATCATTTGTGAGTTGTGATGAATATCATAGTGTCATTCTCTAGCACCTACCTCCATTAATTTTTCCATAAATCTTTGTACCAAAGATAGGTTGGAACTTGGAACAACATAGGAGTAGTTATTATGGATCAGACCAAATTACCCCTCTACTATGTTTTTTCTCCATTTCACAAAAGTTATGAATGCTCCTCCCATCCAAATAAATAAATAAATAAAGCTATATATTAGCAACGCTCCAACATGTTGGACAAACCCTGCTAGATGATCCACATCATGCACTGCTAGTGGTAGATTGAATGTTTGAACCTAAAAAAACATAACAATTCAAGGAGTAACAGTTTTGAAGGTACTAACTCTATCCCCTCATTGTAGGTAATTGAGGAGTACTTTAAATCGTAGTGAAGAGGATCCTAACCCCATTTTATCACAAGGCTAACATTTTTTTACCTTCAAAATTGTAATTTCCATAAGGATAATAATCAAACACCAAATTTGAGTACCAAACGGTTTGGTTAGTAGCCATTTTTTTCATCAACTGCTCAGACAACACCTATATATCAATTCTGAGTATGTAGTCATTAACAATAACGGAGTATGGTAGTGAAAGAGTACTTACATTAGCTTTCAACCTAGCAGAGCAGAGCACAGCTGTACGATTGCATGAGCGAAGCCTGCAGAATGACCGTCCAATGATAGTCACAGTTCTAGTCCAACAGAATCTCACATCACACTAACCAGAAGATAAGTAATTACGTAACAACCAGAAGATCATAATTCCAAGGAAATGAGATAGATTTCGCATTAAAACATTGCAAAAACACCACTGACCACAAACAAAACGGGGGCTAAGCCTCCAACATCCAGCCCCAAAAGTATTTTCACCTCTATGCAGGCTCACTAAAGCTGACGCTACTGTACACAACTTTACACCTAGTCACTGATATCTATTCGCAAGACATCTTTGAGCTTGCCATCTTTGAATTTCAAAAACTAACCACCAAAATTACCAGCCACAGTACAAATTTTATTCCATCAATCAAGACCACTGACCGCCAAAGCCTACCCTCTTATTGTTAGTATCACTCCAGTGACGAGATGAATAAGAATCTGCCCCTTGTATCCGTGGGCCTTTATGGATTGCTGCATACTGACCAGGACCCTCTCTTTTTCGGTAACTAGTACTAAACTGTCCACTGCTTTTAGATATACCAGAATCTCTAGATTCCCGATAGTTATTTCGATTGGCACCCCATGAGTTCACCCTATCATTTGTCACTCTGGCTCCCTGACTAGAACCATTAATCTGAGGTCTGTAATTATTATTCTGGTGATTGGGCTTGTGGAAATCGCCTGTTCTCTGGCTGGAACCCCAAGAGTTTGCACCACAGTATTGCCATGTTTTTCCTTCATTCCTCCATAATTTATTACCAGAACTCCACTCCTTCGACGTGCTAGAATGGCTCTGGGATTGCAGACCCCAGCCATCCCCATTTCCCCAGTTACTATTCTTAACTACATTAGGCTGCTCATTACACCTCTCCCAAGGGTCATCATCCCTAGTCAACTTCCCCACATCAATAGAATCTTTACCCCATTGATCCAAACCTATCCCTTTATCTTTTTGAGCATTAGTCTGCACACGACCGCATCCCCAATTATTTTCACCATCATCTGGTCGACTCTCCCCCTGGTTCCAACCTATTTTTCTATCACTTTCTTTGTGCCTTTCAGTATCATCTGCACCATTAACCGAAGGGCTCCAACCAGTTGTTTTTTCCTCCACAGCAGTACTCTGTGTGAAACTACGGTCCCAAGGATTATCTGGCCAGCCATTGCCTCTACGTACATATCGCTCAGACGGTAAGTAATATTTATCATCAGGGTGAAAGTATATGCGATCCAACTCCCTGACCAGTTCAGGATCTATATGAGGGTTCCAATCTATTTGATCTATGTACATGTCTGGATCAGGCAACTGGGTTTCAGATGGAATGCCATTGATCTCTTTCCAAAAGTGTTCCTTGGCGGTCCGAAATGCATCTTCGCCGGCAGAGTCATCCCAGCTAATAATATTATTGTAACCCTGGCGATGCATGAAGCTACTCGAACTCAATACCTTCTTCCATGACATCTTTCCCACCAAATAGCAAAACTTTTTCTCCCACATGGGTACATTATCATCCCATTCCTCTGACATTCAAGAAGCAGAGAAATATTTCAGATCACAATCACACAAATAATCATTAGTATTAGAGATACGTCAAAACAAACAATTAACAACTACTGGTTCAAATGTGTGCGAGAGCACATGCATGACTATAACTATTTTGATACCCCTAAGAAACACACACCTCCCGTACAAAGTAGCTAATTCATGTATGGATGTATAGTGTAAACTATATGTCACAGCACCAAATCCTATGCCAAACCAATGCAATAGCAGATAATACAGAGTACACGTATAAGATCCTTGGATTATATCAAACAAAATTGAGGCCAAGGTTAAGCTTTATTTAAATTAGGTCAGTTAGAACAGTTAGCTCTAGAATTTGAAAAAAAATCGGATTGAAATTGGGATGTTTGGAACTTCAATAGGACGCCTGATCTCTTTACTCCTTAAGGGTGATGTGTTTCAAAATATTGTAACTGAAGGATCTGACACCATGATCCATACCAAGATCGTCCTGTGTGCTGGAATCCAAGTAACATGCATAGATACACAATCATAAAGAAGCTAGGGGAAAGTAATATGGAAATTTACATCAAAACAAGAAGGATCTTGCATCAACAGAACCTCCAGTAGAATAATAAAGACTGAACCAATGTTGTAAGGTCGGGGAAAGGAACAATGCATACAACATCCATCCAGCTGCCAGCATGCCACAATAGACGTCTAAAAGAGAGATAACACTACTAACTAGGCACTCAAATCACATATCAAGGGCCGCTTAAGCCTTTGTTAAAGCAATCAAGAAAAATGGACCGAACAAGAGTATGTAAATGAATTAGAAAGAAAGGGTCATATACTAGACTCTAGAAGGTTACAACCACTTGAGGGTTACAACAGCACGCATCACAACCACTTCTGTTGACTTCCTGTCTCTGAAGCTTCGACTACCAACGTATGAGGCTAAGCTCATATTTTCTAAGAAACAATCCACATTCGGCCATCCAGAACTATCAACAAAATCCCACAGATTATACGCACATAAACATATCAACTTAGGTAACCACAGAAATCCCAAATAACTCATCAAACCCAAATGACAATAAGCTTCCTTGCTATTATTACTCAAACTCTAAGATACAACTGCCAAACGCAGCATCCCTCCAAAATGAGCATGCCTTCAATCCCTTAAAATTAATGAATAGAATCGCAATGTCAACCTTCTAAATTTCTTGTACCCCGCCCTTGCCCCTAAATAAACAAAATCCCTTCCCAATTTGATTTGAAGAACCTTAATACTAAATCATTAATCTAAGTGAAGTCAATAAGGCGCCGGGGTTTACGGCTTGAGATGAGAACTAAGCACTCCTGAACCAAACTAAATTGTTGAAATAAAATGTAAAGAGAACCCTTCTGCTGAATTGGAAGTCCTCAAGATTGTCATTTACAAATACAAATAAATAAAACATCCAAATCACAGCACATTTTGACAATCAACCAAAATGTCAAACAACTCCTACCAGAAAAAAATAACCTTATGAGTAGTTACTGTAGTAACAGTAAAAACAAAATCAAGAATTAGCAGAAAATAAAAAATACCCAGATCATTAAAAAAACAGAAAAAGAAGCTCAATATAATATCAAGATAATGCAAGCCAAACCCATCAACAAAATCATAAAACAAGTGAAATAAATAACTCAGTAGCAGAAAATAAAGGAAAAGGGAAAAGGCATACGAGTTTCAGGGTCAGGGCAAGGCTCATCTCTGGGAGGGGACCAATTATAATCTTGATATCTGCGCCTTGTGTTTGTCCTCCCTCTATATGGTCTCCTGTCCCATTTTCCCATCCTTTATTTCTCTTTTATTTTCTAAACGAAACACACCCGACCTGACCCAGATGAGGAAAATGCAATGGGACTTTAATTTATTAAGAACTGTTTAGTGGAGTGAGGAGTTACAAATACAAAGAAGGGAAGTTTGAAGGTTTCTTGTATTTCTGGTTCTGTTCGGTCTCCACTTTTGAGTTGGGGTTGCGGCAAGTAAAGTGTGTTTTAATGTCTGAGATGAAATATTTGCCGTTTAAAAGGAGTGACGAGTTAAATCGTGACGTGGTAGCCTGAACCGGCCGATCAGTTAATATAGCTCGGAACCAGTTAGGTGAAAGTCGCACTAATTTATGACGAGTTGCTTCAACGGATAAGTAGCTCCATACGATTTAAAAAAATCTCGAGTTCGAGCCACATCATATATAGATTCTTGTTGAGAGGCTCATCTATGACAACCAAGCGTGCAACACGAATTGGGTCCAAATAACCTACTGGTGAACTGAACTAGAATTTGGAAAGTAATAATGTGTTGTGTTCGCCACGGTACAGTTTAGTTTTTTTCAATTCAGTTCATCTTTTTTCAGTTCAATTTCATTTCAGATCATTTCAACTGACCAAAACACACCCTAAGACAATTGTAAGTCAGTTCGATCCAATCCCGCGTCTACTTAATTAAAATATACGAGGACTAATGGTTTTCGACTTTTCATGTAAATGTCACAAAATTGACAAGATAAAATTATTCGAGTAGTAGAGAACACATCTAACCTCTTTAATCTTAACTCTTTAAGGTTGGATTCATACGCCTCATTACAACAACAACAATCCAAATAAATTCCATCTCAGATGGGGTGCTGAAGAAGGCTGATGTACGCAGCCTCGTTGTATCCTCTTAAAACAAATCACTACTTCGTATGAGACAAGTTTCCATAGGGAAGTAGTACAAGAAAAGTCTAATGATCTGCCCTTCATCGCATGCTTTTAGTATAAAGGGTCGACTAACATCATTGATCTATCCTACATTCCTTCAATACGATTACTTCATTGTCTTTCTTACACCCTTCGATAAGCAGAATGTAGTATACAAGAACATCATATGAACACTTTCTTTCTTGGTACCGTTCTGGAAAAAATATAAAATCTTAGTGGTAGTTTATCCTCATTTATGTTTCTAGCAGCTTGATCTACTTGTCAAGCTAAAAGATCCGAGCACTTACGAACAGAACGCTGCTAGCTAGATTCAGGTCTCACGAATCAGAATTGCTGCAATGCTGCTAGTCTGAAGCACTACAGGTAGGCGTAGCTTGCTATTTAAAAGATCCCACTGATATTAAGCATCAAGAAGCACCATGTAATGTGCGTAGTAGTAAACTTCTTAGCTTTTGCAAGGTTGCCTCATTAACAAGCACCTGCTTATAGCCAATTAGGAAGCAGTTGAACGAAATCTTCATACTCACCCGACTTTAGTTCTAGGCCTAAGACAATCTTTACAGTCTGTGTTTCCAGCAGGCCGCAGACGATTCTTCGTTGATAGTAGCTTCCAGAGTCCAGACAGCAGTAGACATTGCAGAAACACAGTAACACGCAATAGACTAGTGTCATTCTTTCACTGAACATCTTCATAGTATATGAATATATCTCATCTTGAAACTTGTTCTGATTCCAGCATTTATGTAGCCCTCTAATTTTTAAGATATGTAAACTGTACAACTAAGAGTAAAAGGACGACTGTTTGGGTAATGACTGACAGGAATACATACAATCAGAATTCAATATGAGACTGTCTGCATAGACCAACTCTTAGCATAATGTGTACAGACTCAGTGATAATAAATGAAAATAAAATGGAATTCAAACTTCACGTTTGGGCCTGTTGCGAGATCGGGGAAGGGCCGGTTCTGCTACTCGAGGCAACACAACAGCACCGGCACCAGCCTCATCGTCATCTTCCTCAGCTTCCTCTTCTTCTTTCATTGCCTCCATCATTGCTAACTGTTGTTTAAAGTTAATAACGCCTTAGAATATAAGGATAACAA
>ONZK01000706.1:52737-62937 GCA_900322385.1 Pharnaceum exiguum
CCCCCCCCCCCCCCCCCCCCCCTACAAAGATAAAACTCTCGCACACTTCCTTGTTCACAAATGTCAATGTCAATAGCCACCTTCACTCCTTTATCTGCCCTACTTACTTCCTTCACTCCATTCCCTTGCCAGCCCATGACACCACCATCCCCAGCCCTTTCTCTCTCTTATCCCCCTTCTCAAACTCAATCAGCTCACTAACTTTCAAGTTCAAAATCCTTGTTTCTCCACATCGGCATCAGTGGTGGGGTTTTCCATGAGGTTAATGGGAGGCTGTTAGATTCGGTGGCTGGGAAAGGCTGAGGTAAGCTTGATGGTGATTAGGCAAGTACAGTTGATGTAACAGAGTACAGCAGATTACTACGCTAAATGTATCAATTTTCACCTTAAAGAAACAATTCAATTTTTTCTTATTTCTTTTGCATTGACTGCTATTCTGGTTTGCATGCTAACTTCTTTTATGATTAGGTTGCCTTTACAGCTGCGGTTTTGTTGCTTTTCCTTGTATGATCTGATTTCTGAGTAATATGTTTCTGATTTTCATTGTTGACTAAATGATTCAGGCTTTCATAATTGCTTCAACTGCTACTGAGGAAGAGATGCGGAAGTGGTAAGCACGGCATTCATACTAGTTCTTGTTATATTTTATGTCAAGTAATTTTATCAAGGTGTCTAGTGTCAACCTTTTACTGGTTCCAAGTGATTCTAAATGAGATTATATATGATATATATTAATATGGTCAAATGGAGTAAATTTCCTTCGTTTTATTCTCTCAAGTAACTTACATGATGTATGACCTGGATTTTAGGTATCAAGAACATGTGGTGTGGGGAGACAAAGCTGTAAACTTGAAACTTTTAAGGAAGGGAATTTTGACTCGCATATATGCTCCTATGGTAAGTATGGCTAATAAATATTCAAGCAGCGTTTTGCTAAAATGCCCTTGGGAATCCAGCTGACTTCTATCTGTCCCTTGCTGAAGTTCTAGCCATTGGTCTGGAGCCTACTTGCCAAACACTGTGCAAATGGCCTAACCAAATTCAAGAACTCATCCATAGTGTCTATATTTTTTTACTTATGTTGGTCCTTTTTCTTATGTTATTTGATTCACATTTCAGGTCATCGTTCAGGGTCTCAGAGAGTCCGGAATATTCACTTCGATAATTGAATCTGCTAAAATGACACTCTCAAAGGAAAAATTATTATCTTCTGTTGGGGGTACTAACTCAACGAAACCTGATGAGTCTGTCATTTCGTCAAGGAGGATGGGTAAGTTTGAGTCTCAGGCAACAGCGAGAAGGGTTCTGGAGTTTGCTGAGCTAGCAGCTTATGATGCTGCTGTCCCACCATTGTCACCTCCTGGTCTAGAAGATGTCCTGCTTGATTCATGATACCTTTTGACATGATTACATTTAGTACTCTTATTCCTAGACCAGGAGCTGAAGGGGAGCTATTTTTGTCGTGTATAATTCGGTGTTAGAAATGGAGAGGAGCATGAGTGATTCCATGCGTTACCTTTGTGGGTTCTTCCCGATCATTGCCCAAGCGCTTTGTACAATAGGAGTGGAGAAAGAGAGAGGGGGGAGAATGTGGATTAGGAGGGTTGGGGTGGGAGAGCATTTTTTGGGGCCTTAGTATATCTCTCTTGTTAACCTTGTGGTTAGAATGGAGGAGACTAGGACCTCTGATTCTGTACAGAATGTGGTAATTGTTACAGTATGATTATTACAGAGAAAATTGTACTTAGCGTAGCTGAGGCATCTTAATTCTTAGGTACGCTGATGTTTGATTCTTTGATACCGAAATTTTGTACCCTACAGTTATTGCCTTTTTTCGTTGGGCTAAACCATTTTGATTGTACCAGCAAGGCAGCAACCAGCAAGGCGTCCTCTTTCCTCCGTCTGAATCTCTCTCTGAAATTCACGTTTATGATTGACATACTTCTTAGCTGTGAGCCTGTGACTGAACTGAGTTTCACTGGCACTTAGGATTCTCATTTGTAAACTTCAAGATCCGCATTGTCAGGGTAGCTTATCTCGTTCGGTTTCCAAGTTTGGCCATTGGTTTCTCCCCGTGGATAGTTCTACTACACAAACCAAAGATCGATGGCTGCCCAACAAGTTAACAACAATACAGGACTGTTTTTTTTTTTTGAGAACGGATTCCAGAAATTCTTAGTTATATGGACCATCAGAAATTTGCATTACAATGTTTTTCTTTATGGGGACAAGTGTAGATACGTTGCATTACATGATATAGCTCTAAAAAGTACAAACGAATACAGCAGTGTTTCCTTTTTTTTGGGGGTGGGAGTGGGTGCTGTGCTCTGATGTAAGTCAAGCCGGGCTCTACTATAGTTCGAGGCATGTTCGATTCGGATGATTCGGATGACCTTGAGGCTCAACAAGCTTCAAGCCGAGCTCGAACCTTAAGCGGCTCGGGCTCAACTCGACTCCTGTATTGTTGTTAACTTGTTGTGCAGCCATCGAGCTTTGGCAAACAAAATATGATCTAAAAATAATTGTCATTCTCATATTACAATACATAATTTACACCTTCTTGCAAACTTACCCTTCTATATTTTCACTGCAGAAAATTGGAGAGTGAAATGTTTAATGTACATCAATTAATACTCTTAAAAGAATCTTAAATGGAAGATTATGTTGTGCAAAAGTTATCAAATCATTAGAAATATCTACTAAAATGAATATGGGTAATTTGGGAATATTAGCTACCACTTTAATATGAGTTAATCAAAAAGATGATGACACTTAAAATGGATCGCAGGGACTATGCGTCTATTTTAAGATTATTGTCCAAATCTAATGACGTGTAATTATCTACTCCCTCTGATCAAATATAAGTGTCATCCTAGAGAAAATTAGATTCGAATTACGTGTCATTCTCAATTTCTAATGCATAATTAAGACATTTTTTCCAAGTTCAACCTTATGGTTTTCTATACAATAAACTATTTAGCTCTCAATTATTTGCTAATAACATGTCATGAATGGCATAACCACCAATGCATGTTTCGTCTCTCAATTAATAGCTCCCACAAATTATAAATACAACTTGCTGTTTTTCTCTATATACAAAAGAAATACTACTTGATATTTAGTTCGTCTGAAAATACATAATTATAGTTGTCGGATATATTTTAAAATTTCAAATTTTATTGGTAACTTTGATTTTTTTATTAATAGTATTTAATTAATAAACCAAGGGAGGCTCAAGTGGTCATAATAATAACATTAACCGTAACTATCGTTCGAGTAGAGATCGAGTAGACTTTTGGTCACTACGCTTATAAAAGAAGAATTAAAGATAGATATCACGTTAGCCAATTAATGGTAAAGTTAAGATGTGTTTTGTTCATCTTTAAGAGTGTAAACGGAAACTAAATATAAAAAACTGATACAACAAGTATACTGTGCACCCGGTGTATACTGTGCGATCAAGAATGATGTTGACCCCGTTGGTCGATTCTGGCCCTGGCCTTACCTTTGACCCGAATGCATGCACCGCAGACACTGAATGCTCTAGTTTCGGCTATTACCAGGCGTACTGTGTAGATGGTCGATGCAAATTTTATTGTTGGGCGAATTTGTTTGGGTGTAAATAGTTAAGCTCGCTCTCAATAAGTTCCCATTTTCACGTTAAGGGCGCCGGGCCTGATTTGCGATTTTTCTTGTTGCTATCATTAGTTGTTGCTTCTTTTTAACGGGTTTCAATACAGTACGTGTCTATTCAAGGTCGTTTTGACTCTTCGTTATCGTGTCGTCGCATGGCCTGGAATGCCTTGAAATAATACAAAGTTTTACATTCTGTGAATTATGATGTCTTGGCATGTAAGCAGCAGCAGTCATTTGTCTTTGTTTTGTCATAAGTTGAAATGTTGGATGTTGTTCTATTAACCATTTTCTTACATGCTCGCTCGCTCGCTCAAGGTTGCTTTCAGTAGCTCTTCATTTGGGTCAAACGTCCATTACGAGAATTACTATTAAAGCCTTGCTTGGATTTGGTTGAATTGGGGTGTAAAGATTCCCATTATGCCGATTGAAAAGCCCAAAATAAGACCCAGAATAAGTTCTCTTTAAAAGCAATACTAACTACTCATTATTTCCCCTCGCTCTCTTCGTGTGAAAGTACTCGTATAAAATATCGTCCTACTTTCTCTCTCCTCGCACAATCAAGTCCTACGCTGCCCTCTCTGACCTCCGGGTGGGCAGGCAAGTTCACCAGCAGGCGTTTGTTTGTGGGTATGAATTGGCTTTGTTTGTTCATCGTTGTTGATTTACGTGCATGTATGCAAAATATGGGATGCACGCCAGTTTGATGAAATGGCTGTGAGGAATGTTGTCTCGTGGACGTCTATGATCACTGGTTATAATGATATTGAAGCCTATGTCGGAAGAAAGTATGGTGGCTCACGGGAATTATAGCCATGGGAGTCACCATAACATAGTGTAATTAAGACCATTAATTTTGCCATCTAAACATCATGGCCGTTCATATGTATTAATCATTAAATTAATATAAAGAACTCAAAATCTTATTAAAGTTGGTATTCTATAACTTGAAAAAATCTGAAAAAAATAAGAGTTAGGTAATTATAATTTTACAAAATTTATTTGGAGCACAAAAAGTATTTTTTTTTGGAAAATTAAATTAAAATATTAAAATTTAAACTTAAAAACATCAAAAAAAAATTTATAAAAAATTATGAGCAATATTTAAATTTCTTTACACCATTCTAAATTATCCAATTATTTTTTTTATTTTTAATTACTTTTACATTATTTATAGATTATTTGTAGTTTTAATGGCCCAGATTACTTGATGTCAAAAATGAATGGACTAGATTAGACTATGTTATGGTGACTCCCATGGCTACAATTTTTGGGAGTCACCATACTTTCTTCCATACAACTAAATAATGAACCCTATACCAATGAATAATGAACCCTCAGAAATGAACCCTGAACAACTGAATAATGAACTCTTAGAACTGAATAATGAACCTCATACAACTGAATAATGAACCTTGTAGAATCGAATAATGAACCCCCTAAATAATGTTTGGGGGAAAGCGCAAAGTGGTGACGGAAAAAAAAAACTAAAAAAAAAAAGCTTTTAAAAAACCCGCATACAATTTTTTGTGGATAGCATCAATAACATAAAGGCTGTTTGGCCTAGATTATCCATAAATGTGATTGTCCTTTGTATTTTGATCTTATTCTCCTCCTTTCTCTATTTCCTTACCAAATCAACTACATAGAAGCTATAAAGGACTCTCACAATGTCAAAATCAAAAGCTCTAATTTGATGCTTTTGATTTTGATCATTTTGGAGAGTAATTTACTTCATTTTGAAGATGGTGGAGAAGGAAAAAGGAGAATGTGAGAAAATTTACAAAAGAAAAGCACTTTTAGTATGAATCTTGGCCAAACACACTCATATTTAACGGTTGTCAATAAGCATCAAACCTCAACACACCATGCCATCATGAATCCAAAAAACTACTTCGATGATCATTGCTGCTACAAGTATTTCTCCCTTAATGGATTACTCCCTCAGATTTCCCCCCGAAACATTCCCTTGGACCCAGGCGTAGTCTAAAGGAAAATGGGTTTTTCCAATTCATATTTAATTAGAGGTGGTAAATTGGGCCGGACCGTTTGAACCTGAATCGAATAATCCGAATCGAGCCCGAACTGAACTGATTTGTGACCCGAATTAGTTAAATCGAACCAAACCAGAAGCGAATATGAATAAACCCGATTAATTGTCTTTGTTATTGTGACATTTAGGTTAATAACAAATTTAAACAATTATAACATATTTCAAAGAGAAGAAACTTTAATTATTTAGTTATATTTAACAACTTATATTGTCGAGCTAGAAAATATGAAATGTATCGATCCCGCCTTGACCTGAACCGAAACCAACCCACATGAACCTAACCCAAAATTGGTGAGACCCGATTGTAACCGAACTCGAAAAAACCCGTACCGAACCGAATTGAACCTAATTGGCTGGTCATCACTCCTAGCCTTGAATCGAACCAATAGGCCTGTTTGCCAGCTCTATATATTTAATAGTCATAATATGAACTTAAATTACTCCGTAACTAAACTGAATTGAACATTTCTTATCTAAGTTAAGAGGTAAACTAACTTTTTTTATCGTTTTACTCTATTCGTTTCTTTCTATTGTTCCACTATTCATTTTTTTGTTGTTTTACTTTCCTTAATAAGCAGTTTTTTATAGTTTTGCCATTATTTTTCACCCTTATTACACCAAACTCTCCCCTCACTTTCCCACCAACTCTCCCAAAACTACTCCTCTCTTAAAATATTGTGTCCAAATTTAAAGTGAAATAGTAAAAGGAAACGGAGGGAGTATCGATCACTTAATTGTCTGTTAAAGCTCCATAAGGACTTGTTTTTTAGAGCTGAACTTTGCTGAATTTGCTGGGCTTGATTGAATTTGAGCTGAAAAATTGAACTACATCAATATTGTACGTTTACAAAACTATATAGTGAGACTTTTTTTTATTTATTATCTACTAACTGCTATCAGTTTTTGCTATATACTATCTGCTGTTAATCAAACAAAGCATGCACATCTCACTTTAATCCTTGTTCATGATTGTGGGCCTTGTGGCTCGTGTTCATATTAACAATAAATTTGATTATAAGTTGTCAAATACTCAAATATAAAGAGAATGAGACTAGAAATGGTGAGGAGGATTTGGACTAGCTAGAGCTCGGGACGGTGTAAAAATTAAACCAGAATATGATGTCATCTCGTTCTCAAAAAAAAAAAAAATGATGTCATCTCAATGTCAACGGTACATGATTGAGTACTTAATCATCCAAGTCTTGACCTATATGTACTCCAACAACAATCTATCAAGGTCTTTTTGTTAGTTCTAAATAGGTTTAGCGGATGTAGTCTAATACTGTAATTATTTGTTCATGATATGAGTTATATATTCACCAATGATACTTTTTTGATGCCTTGTAAATTAACACCTTCGTGTGGAGTAGAAGCCAGATAAAGGGTTATGTGCAATAGATATAGATAGGTCAAATAAATCCTGTTTGCTTAACAGTTGATTAGTTTTTTTTTTTGGTTTAAAGGGGGGCAAAGCCCTGATTTTATTTCATGAATTAGGCGAGTAGCCTAGGCCAAGTACGGCCAAGTGTATTTTCTAAGAGTACATCCATGAGTTGAGGGGGAGGGGATTTATGGAAAACAACTTGATTACGTCTAGTAAAACTAAATTGAGCTAATCTATCTGCAACACGGTTTGCTTCCCGGTAGACATGTGAGCATTTAATCTCCCAATCCGGAGCAGTCATCAGTTGGCGAATTTGTTGAATAATGAAGAAATATGGACTTGTTATTGGGGCGTCATTATTGATCAATGCTATGCCAATTTCCGAGTCCATTTCGACAATCACCTTAGGCAGTTTCATGGCGTATGCAATACGGATTCCTTTGAGCGCCGTAAGCAGTTTCGCTTTTAATATTCCACACCATCTGAGCTTAATTGTGAAGGCTCTCATGAATGCCCCGTTATCGCTACGGAAGCATAACAGTTGATTAGTTTGCAACAAATCTATCTTTGCCCGTATGAAGCTCCCAAAAGCGTGCGATAACTTGCCCACCTTTGGCTTTTAGGGTCTTTACATATATCAGGGTTGCACATCTATTGCATGAGAACTGTTTCATAGTTTCATTGCACCTTGAGTGTACTCACGAGTCACGATAATAGATCGATGAATAAAGGACATTTGACTTAAGACACAAATTTCATGGTGCTGCGCCCCACAAATTTCATGGTGCACCATAGAAGTGTTGAAATAATATATATAAGTTAGAATTGTGCTAACCTTGATTTTTTTTCCTCAGTAATATCACACAAAATGCAGGTATGTATTGTGGACCACTTATCATCTTTTTTTTTTCATTATTCTTATAAAAAAAATACATGGCCCTCTCCCCTATCCATTCTCGGGCCGATACCTTGGGCGGACTCCCCTCTCCCCATCCTCTCTTGGGCCGACTCTGGACTCCCCTCCAACCGTCCTACCATACCCCTCCCCTTTACCGCCCTAACCTCCTATCTATCAGACTATTACCACAGATGGGAATAAAAGTTTGTCATCACATATATTGAAAATTATCGTCACGGATATTAAAAATTCTCATATCTGTCGTGACGGATAATGAGGTATGTCATCACAGATAAAATAAGTGGTCTACAATGTAAGTCTACATTTTATGTGCTTTTGACTTAAAAAAATCAAGGTCAGTAACCGTAAGAAAGCTAACTGCTCCGTACATGTCTAGATAAGATACAGAACTGGGTGAGAGCAAAATTCGCAATAGTTTCGGATCTGGAAGAAGCACAAATTAAATAAGTGGAGTCATAAGAGAATCAACTCTATTGATGCCTTTGTAAGCGTTAGAATTGGACAATGAGACGACTTTTTTTTTTTTTTTTTTTGGATATTTTACCTTTTGGGTACCTGAGGTATGGGTAAATTTACGTTTGGGTACCCGAGTTATTCTGATATATTTTTTTGGGTACCTAAGGTATGTTACCGTTAACACATTAGTACTTTGACCGTTAAGTGGCATGTTTGACTGTTAAAAACGAGGGCACATTGGTCTTTTCACCCAAATTTTTTACATGTGCTAGATTCTTTCCTCCATAAAACCCTTCCATTTCTTTTCCTTTTTTTTTTCTTCATTAACAATTCCTTTGTCCTTTTATTTTCTCCTTCGTTTTTCTTTTCTCCATCTCTGACAACTAACTCCTCCACACCCAAACTCAAAGCTGCATTTTTTTCTCACATCCAACTCTCAAAGCTGCTTCGATCCAATTTCATAAACCGAAATAAATAAATTATATAAGCTAATTCTATATGTTAAGAAAGTGGTAGTTACAGATGACAAAAAAGCCCACGATCTCATAGACAACATTTAGGGCTTTATGAGTCTTCCGCAATAATGCCGTTGATGTACTCGTCTCTTGCAATATTTGGTGATCCATTTGATCCTTTTCTTTTTGTAATGTTTCATACATATATTTAGCTTGATATATTCTTAAGGAAAGTAAGTCTGTTGGTATTGAATTGTATTTTTCCCATTTTTTTCTTTCTATTTACCTGTATATTGGTTAATCAATATGGTGCTTTGGTTTTTTTGGGAGGGTTTTTGTAGCAGTTTGTGCTGGGTTTTTTTTTTGACCTTTTTTTATATTTTTTGGGGGATTTTTTTAGTAGTTTCTGGTTCTGGGGAATTTTTGGGCAAATTTGGGTTATATTCTGTTTTTGGGATTCAAATTTGAAAGATATGGGTTTGGGATATTTCTGGGCTAGTGCTGTTTCTGGGTTTGGGTGATCTGGCTTTATGTTTGTGGTTTTCTTTTTTCCTGGCAAATTCGGGCACCCCGCTCTCTTATAGACATCAATCATGTAATTGATTAAGTGACCATCATTTTGCTCGTGGATTTTCATTTTGAGCCTTATTAGATCTTTATACCTGTTGCAAGATTTTTTTAAAAAAAATTTAGACCCTCGCGTCAATCTTGGTCAGATGAACATAACAGTAGGGTTAAAATGGACTTTTCACGAAAAATAATACATAATCCATTTGCCACGTCAGTAATTTTGACAGTCAAAAATGCCTTTTAACGGTCAAAGCACCAATGTGTTAACGGAAACATAGCTCGGGTACCTAAAAAAATATATCGAATACCTCGGGTACCCAAACGTAAATTTACCCATACCTCAGGTACCCAAAAGGTAAAATATCCTTTTTTTTTTTCTCGGTTGTACCTATACTAAAGGCTGCTATAGGTGCTGCTGTAGCTTCACAGGACGGTTGAAAAATCACACATAAAACACACAAAGTACTTGCTTAACTTGCTGTAGCTTCACATGCCAAGCAGTCAAACAAAGCATACTAACTTTTAATGCTAGGTGAAAAAAATGGGCTTATTACTTTGCTGCTATATGGTTAATTGTCTGTGATTGAGACAAAGCAATTCAAGGCATGTACTATTCTAACAATTACTACTACCTCTATATGCCTAGGTTAGCTGTGAACTTAGGCTGTGTTTTGTTCGTCGGTAGTGTTCGAGCCAAGATTTGGACTGATTATGAACTGAGGATTGTAGA
>ONZK01000706.1:70617-81457 GCA_900322385.1 Pharnaceum exiguum
AAAACAACTGCGCTCATAACTCATACATTTTGTACTGACAAATACATTAATTAGTCAGTACAAAAGTATCGGTTTTCTAAGTTAACTTACACCCCAAACACGAACTGGGTATATATTTAAAATAATAATTTTTTTTAAAAAAAAATATTTTTCGTATCTTTTTTGAATTTTTTTCGGAATTAAAAAAAAGATAAATTAAAATTATAAATAAAAGTCAATCAAGGGTCCTCTTTAAAACTAGGACAAATCCAAAGGTTGGTATTTGTCTTTGTCAAAAGCCTTATGGTCCTTATTTTTTGTAATAAGGACTATATATTTTTCAAACTTAAAATTGATTTGGAGAAGAGAACTAACTGGAACTTTGAGATTGTTTGGATTATATTAGAATGTACACCAGATTGATTTGGTTCAAGAGAAAAGCGCAGACGCGCAGTAAAGTAAAAAAAGATTCTGATTAACAACAACAATAACCGAGTGTAAATTCTCATTCAATTCAGTTAATTGTGTTAATTGAGTTTTCAATTATCAAATCAAAATAGCAGTTCACTTTACAGAACTAGCCCTCATTACCGGGTATTACACTTGTTTGCTTTTCACCCTTACTAGTTTTTGTAAATTAAGCTGTCCTAAGTCCATCATTTGGTATTAATCGATAGATAGGGTGTGAAGTTTGAAGAGTATTAGTGGGAAATTTAAAAGTCCATATTACTTACACATGACCTATATAAAAGGGTATTTTGTCGGCTTATAACCTCTCGGAAACAACCTCTCTGTTTTCTTAAACAGGGGTATGGTTGCGTACATCCTGACCCCGAGCACCCCCATCTAATGGGGATACACTCGATTGTTTTTGTTGTTGTTGTGTCAGCTTATAACCTTTGACCAAGGTCACTGCATATGTAGTGTAGCACAAAAAAAAGGTAATTTCTTACCAAATGGACAAAACTTCATGTATTTTTGTTAGAAATGTTTAAAAAATTTACCCCATTTATTCAATGTAAGTGTATCCTTAATTCTTCACAGACACTATATACTATGGAAAACTTATCTAATCATCTAGTTAATTAATGACTTATTCACTTCTTTTTCTCAATCTCTATCCAAATTTTTCAAAAAACAGTCAACTTTTCGCGAACGGGTATTGGCAACAAATTTTCTAACTGGGCCGCTCTCGGGAGCCTAGTAAAAAACTACGTAATACTAAAATCACATTTTATACAGTACACTCATATTCACTTAGGGTGTGTTTTGGTCGGCTGAAATGATATGAACTGAAACTGAAAAAAATTGAAAAAAACTGAACTGAACTGAAAAAAACTGAAAGATGCTGAACTGAACTGAAAAAAACTGAAGATAGTTATAATTATAACTAAAACTGAACTGAAAAAAAAAACTGAAAGATACTGAACTGAACTGAACTATTACCGACGAACAAAACACAGCCTTAGCCCAAGATTATAGGGAGATTGTTAATGAGGATTTGGTATTAATAATTAGTTATTTTGGGCATAGTTTGGTATTGTTTGTTAACTTGTTTTGGATTCGTGATCTTTACTTTAATTAATAATAAAAATTTCTATTTTTTTTTTGGATTTTAACAGTATTTTGAATATTTGATGATTGAAAATTGATCAATAAAGAATAGATTCATCATTTAATTAATAAAACAATTTTCTTTTACTTAGTTATATNNNATTTTAAAAGTCTTTTTTTTCTAATTTAAGAAAATAAGCCCGCAAAATTTGTTTGGACCCACCTATATAGATGATGGGCGGGTATGGACAACAATGTAGGCCCATATATCTAGCCAGATCCGACCCTGAAGCTGTTAATAGACACAAATTCAACATAAAAGCCCGGACCGAATATGGGTTGGGCACTAGGCGCTCTACCCCCAATCACTCATAGTATCACCGTCCCTTTTAACTTTGTACTGATTTCTATGCACGCCCCAGCAACTTACACCCTTCATTTGCAATCTTATTTTCACTTTCACATTTTCCCTACAACTTTCTTACAACTTTTCCAATTTTGTAATTTGCTTTTAAAGTTGGATGGGTATATAATTTAGGGAGAAAAAATAATTAAATAAACTAATGATAAGTAAAGTACATTTTTTTTGGTTTTCAATGATAAATAAAGTACAATAGATGAATGAGATGCAATGTGATCTCATATTGCAATTTTGCTAAAGTTGTAACAAAATTGTCCTTACAACTTTAGTTGTAACTCCTTTGTAACTTAATAAAATTGTAGGAATAATCTTGACCTTATATCATACTCATTCTAGAATCCAGTACGTTCCAACTTCCAACTGCGAGAATTATTGGACCGTACCTATAGTCAATTCACTTTACTTTGCGCTCTGATCGCTTCTTATGTCGATCCAATTAATTCGTTTTCATATCCTATTACGAAGTTATGTCCAACTATTTTAATCTAATATGAGTTACAACATAAAAAAATAGCTAAAGGTATTTTTGGAAAAAAAAAGTACTGTAGAACACTTAGTCTTGCTGCTAAGAGATGTTCCCCATGACTATCACATAAAATTATTATGCATAAAATGCACTTAAACTACACTAAAACAAATATGATAACCAAAAAAAGTTGTTTCCACATTTTTATTGTCCGTTTCGAAAATCTTAACAACATATACCATCCCCAATATTTTAATTTCAAAACTAACTTCACTATTATCAAGTTTAAATGAAAACCAAAAACTCAAAGTGATCCCGAACATAGCCTTATTGTTTTATGTAAAGATTAATATCTTGGTATCTTTCTAGTCTAATTAGCTGTTTTGGACCTATTTTACAGGTCTAGTTAATTAGGTTTTATTTGGGGTACTATTTTTATATACCATGGACCCTATACTATTTGTATTCAGTTCACAACTCTAGAAAACCAGATTAAGCTTATTTCTCCCATTTGATAGCTGATGTAGCCAACACCGTTGGTGAACTTTTGTATAGATTGTTTATTCCATTATTTGTTCGCATCCGTTATAACATTTTATTTGTGAGCTAGCTTTAGCTTGAGAGAGTCTCTCTTTGCCTGATCAAAAAAAAAAATACAGTTATATTTATCAAAAAATAAAGAAGCTAGTACCGTAAGTTATTAATAAGTTTGGATTCCTGTCACTTATTCAAGAGAAAAAATTATGTAAACCCGTTTCATATATGAGACAGGATAAGGAGGATCATTATTGTGTAGTTGGGAGTCATTAGTGTATAGCCGATGAGTACGTCATTATTGTGAAGTCGAGGGGTAATTAATACCCAGTCTCATATATGAAACGAATTCACACAAATTTTTCCCCTTATTTATTAATTGTACAATTCATGTAATTTTCATGGAAATGACTGGGTCGTCATCATCCAGTGAGTTTGTTAACCATGAAGGAAAGGATGAAGCCCTTGGTCTCTCTTTGATAATCTTCCACTACTTATGATATGAAATATTTCTCAACTGCGTTTGAGAATTGAGATTGAAATATTTCTCAATGAAGGAACTAACATCTCCCACAGATTCAGCTGAGCCTAACACGCATTAGCTAGCTCCCCAGTGTTCAAATTAGATTAATAACTAGATTTACATCTGAATTGGCAGAAACTAAGCTAATTGGGAATGCTGATGCCTTGATATCTTGTGTAATTTTGGGGATGGGAGAATATGAGATCCAGTCATTCAACCATGTGCTAAATGTATGCCCGACATCAGTCAGGTGCACAGTCGCAGGAATAAGCTCATGACCTTCCCTGAGTAGTACCAAGCTAAGCCACCTTAGTGGTCACAGACTAACAGCCTTCCCATAATCCCATGCAAGTTGGGACGGTCGAGCTAGCAAGCAAACAACTTCATTGGCACGATCAAATGTTGAA
Organism: Pharnaceum exiguum; assembly: GCA_900322385.1. Classification (NCBI taxonomy): domain Eukaryota; kingdom Viridiplantae; phylum Streptophyta; class Magnoliopsida; order Caryophyllales; family Molluginaceae; genus Pharnaceum; species Pharnaceum exiguum. Next base: position 74,502 of record ONZK01000706.1, read on the forward strand.
TAGATATCAACCGACTTCGTAACGAGGAACGACCTTCAAGAAATTCAAATCAAGCTGAATCGAGTCAATGTGCCTCTGATCGATTTGGATTATCGGAAAAAATTAAACTAAATTTGATATGGATTTAATTTAAACACCATTTTGATCTGGTTTTGGGAGTTGTCCCGATTGGAAAAAACACCAATCCCCAAGTCTCCCAGCCTTATAGGTTTACTAACTCTACCGTAACTCAAAGCCTGTTGAAACTTTGGCCAATCTTATTTGATAAAAACAAACTGGCTTTGGCCTACTTTGCACACGATGAGTAAGTCGATCCACAGCAAGTCAATTCAGTTATCAGCGCTATCTTAACCGAATGCAGTAGGCAAATTATATGAAAAAAGCTTAGCTTACAATTTTTGTATCTATCTCTCATTAGAATTTAACTATTTTATTTTATCAGTTTTAGAATTTTTAGATACATCTATAACACTATAAGGGACAGTCCTCAATGTCGGGTTTTTGACCCGATTGATCACTCTAACTTTCTCCATGTTACATGTACTAGTCATTTAACCATTTCTAAGGGCAACCTTAATGGTAGTTCTAAGAGAGTTGAAAGGTGGGTTTTATGGTTAGTTGTACCAATAATCTTGGTGGAACTTTCATAGAGTTGCAAGTAGAGGTATTCATATGAATACCTATACTTACAACTCTTGTCATTATGACATTAAATGAATAGCTTATGTGATTGGTGACACCATTATATTTTATTAAAAACAATATGTTTTTCTAATATATGCACAACTTGAGAGAAGTTAAAACTAGAGTTTTACCAATAATGTAGAGAGGAAAATTGAGTTGTAAGATGTTATTTTATACATTGAAAATTGTGAATACCTCTATCTAAGTTGTACCAAGGTTGCCCTTAAAGCTACAATAGTAAATTCATCTCAAAGCTATTGATAAATTCTACAGAATACCGATGTACGTGGTAGTTTGCACCATCACCAAAAACGTTACAGAGTATTTAAGATGTGTATTATTCGTTATAAGGATCTGAATTGAAATTGAACTAAATTGGAGAAAAATTAAGCCGAAATGAATTGGAAAAAAACAGAGTTATAATTATAACTTTAACTTACAAGAATCTGAAATATATTGAACTTAACATAAAAAAATTGAACTGAATTGTAGCACCAGAGACGAACAAAACACAGCCTTACTAACACCCTTATTTATTTGAGGACTTGGGTACGTAGATTGATGTATCAGCGCGCTAATAATAAGACAAATAGGGAGTACTATAATTAGCCACCCAATACCCAATGCCATCGAATCTGATCAACTTAACAGCGAAAAAATGATTAATTTATGATATCTGCATCTGCATAAGCCCCTAATTGAGTCCGATAATAGCCACCTTATGTCCCTATATAATGCAAACAAAACTACTCTATGTTTACTCAAAGACTTTAGCTACATTATTTTTTGTGTGAAAAGACTTTAACTACTTTTAACAGTTAAAACAATGCCGGAAGTTCTCACAACCGAAGCTAATGGCAAGGCAAATAATAATGTAGGTGCTCTTCCATGGCCAGATTGCCCTGTAGTCGATTTTTCTCTGTTGTCTTCTCCTTCAGCTGATGTAGCTGCAGAAGAGTTAGAAAAGCTGCGCTCTGCGCTCATATCCTGGGGTTCTTTTCAGGTAATAATGACTGCGCATAATGCAAAGAAATAACAAAAATATAGTAAGGCTTTGTTTAGTTCATATGTAGTGTACTGTTACGGTTCTGTTTAGTTAAGTAGTTATAACTTTAATTACATGTAGTATTTTTTATTTCAGTTTCAATTCACACTCTTATAGACGAACAAAACAAAGGCTAATTATTATTTATTGCACTTACATGATTCGTTAAACTAGTTAGGAAGATGAGAGAGTTGGCCTTATGGCGAAAAGTGCATCTTCTAACTTCAAAGTTGGGATAATATAATTATTCTAATTATCTCGTGCTTGACAAATCATTAACTAGTTTCAAAATAAATCTAGTAACAATATTTTTATATTGTAATTTATAATAATTCTTGTGAATTATTGTTCAAAACACTAACGAAGACCAGGTCCAACCCATTCAATAAAGTACCGAGCGTCCGAGCAAGTACTATTTTTTTTTTTTTTAAAAAAAGTACTGTTCTTCATTGATATATCAGTATGTCACTGTTGTACTATTACGTTAATAACTTAATATGCATGCATATCATGGAGTGATCCCCCCATTGAATAGGGGTAAGGTTGCGTACATCCTGACCCGAGCACCTCTGTTGAATGTGAATTTAAACTCAGTTATTGTTGTTAGTTGTATCATGGAGTGATCGTTAAAAACTAAAAATCAACATTTTCAGCTGGTGAATCATGAAATGGCGAATTCTTTCTTGGATCAAGTCCGAGATGTCACCAAAGAATTCTTTCATCTTCCCGCGGAGGAGAAAGCTAAATATTCGAAAGGAGCTAATGACTCTGAAGGATACATCAACAACATTGTCCCAAGTGTACCTCAAAACTGGAATGACTTTTTGAATCTTACTGTCTATCCAAAGAAACAACGAAAGCTGCAAGTTTGGCCTGAAAATCCCCCTGCATTTAGGTAATTGATCAACATGTACAACTTTTTATTGGTTTGAATATTTACATTGTTAATGTTGACTCTAGTTCATATGATAATCAGGGACATTTTGGATGAGTTCACCGTGGGCGTGGAAGATTTGTACAAAAAGCTTTTGCAGTATATGGCTCAGTGTTTAGGCTTCAATATTACTGAGGGAGGGAGTGATGAGATAATAGCAAGAATTAATTTCTCTCCCCCGTGTCCATTCCCTGGCCTCGTTCTTGGTTCGAAGGCGCACTCAGATCCATCGACCCTAACGATTTCATTGCAAGACAAAGAGACAGAAGGTCTTCAAATTCAGAAAGATGGAATATGGTATAGGCTCCCTGTCATGCCTCACGCCATACTTGTTAAATTTGGAGATCAGATAGAGGTAAGGGTGCTCACTAGCTAGCAATTAACCTTTCTTTTGTACGATTAATAAATGATCATTTTAATGGAACCGATAAAAAATTAAGAGCAACGGATTTGAAGTTGATTACGGAGTATGTCCTTTTACTTAGCTAGACGACAACTACATTATATTACCGATGCTAGCTACTACGGAGTATGCATTATGAAATTAATCAATTAAGTAATTCTTGCTCATTTCGTAAGAAATGGAAGTTTACACCATATCCACATTTTGGACAATGACAATTGTTTTTTGTTCATGTTATCATGTATGACCTTGCAGATTATGAGTAATGGCAAGGTAAAAGGTACCGTGCATAGGGTGGTGGCTAATTCGGAAAGCGAAAGGGTCTCTTTAGCTTTGTTCTGCACAACTGTTTTTAAACAGAAAATGGGTCAATGGAGTGATTAATCTGTCAAGGTGTGGCCACTGTTTTCTAGCTGGAAATAAAGTAAGAATTGAGAAGCCTTGACAAAAAAGCTCAGAGAGTCAAAGGCGGATCGGGAAGGCCAAAGGGGCAAGATGATATCTTATTTGTTTTTTTTTTCTGTCCTTTTTTTAAATAAGGAGCTCCTACAGGCAATTATAATTACAGGGGAAGTGAAATTCGAACCTGAAACCTAATGTTTGTATAGTTGCTCAAGTGGTAGAGAGTACATCTTCAACCCTTAAGGTTGAGGGTTCAATTCTTACTGGCCTCAGTGCCTCCCTCTACACCAAAAAAAAAGTTATCATTGTAGTCCTTTTTCTTAATGGTCAATCATCTATCATTTTGTTCTTTAATCAATCTTGTACGGTATCCCTTATTATGTATTTCTTCAACCCCCATCAAAGCAATAGTACAAGTTACACCTAGAAAAAAGAAGGAAGAAGTTAGCATATACCAATTACAACAAAAAAAAAGTAGTATGAGATTATTCAGATGTATTCCCTCTGTCTCATATTGTTCTTTACACTTGTTATTTGCACAAAGTTTTAGGTGGTGGAGTTTTGTGGTTGAGATTTCTCCAAAAAAGTGAGAAGGAATATTAGACACACAAGTTGTTACTAAAATGGAAGTGTAAAGAACTTTAAGGGACGTCCCAAAATAGAAAGTGTAAAGAATATTTTGGGACGGAGGGAGTATTCATCATGTTAGTATTTCGATTAGCTAATGGCAAAAAAATCATTTAGGAGTACTCGTACCATTTCATATTTACACTCTCCTTCATTCTTATCACACAAATGTCTCTGCAATCCTTCTAAATAAGTTTTGTATGGAAAAGTAATTATACTCTTTTCAATAAATTAAGTAGAGAGCTTCCATTTAGCACTTAATCAATTCGGGTTTAATTAGTACATCACATTTAGCACAGTACGGTTCAATCTAGTTTCACTTCAACTCGTAACTTATATGCGTAATAAGTTTTGACATTTATATATATTTATTACATATCATTTTCATTTCATTGAAAAGCTTTCAAAATGTAATTTCATATTGACTATTGAGAACAGAGAGTTACTCTAGTGTAGATAGCACACATTTAATTCTTAATATTAAGGATTTGATTCTCACGACCTCGGTGCCTCCGTTTACCAAAAGAAAAGTTATAAAAGTTCCATAGAAATCCAATATAAAAGGCATTTAGATAAGAAATTGAACAAATAACTATAAACAAAAATTGTTCAATTCTGATCAATACTATTTAAATCAGTTTAGTTCACCTTTAATAGGTTCAATAAAACGGGGCTTAAAAGGCTGAAACATCAAACATGGTCTCTTATGTTATTTACCTTGAGGTAAACCAAATTGCAACATCTCCCGTGGATCAGTACAACAATTTTATTTGTCTTATACAAAAGGCACTAAAACTTAATCTTCTCAATTTTTAAGTCCTTTGAAAATATTCAATTCAGTTTACAAATTTTCTTTGCTTATAAATTACCAATCGATTTAGTTCAATTTTGGTCGTGTAGTAACGAGGCCTGGGTGGATTTGGCGTTGGAGGAACTTGCAAGTTTATGACAATCCTGACGCAATCCCTCCGAATAAACATACCTTCATTCTGCAACGCCATAACCAAAAGACGAGCTTCTTTGTGTGGGGAACCCAATGGTATTGAGATTGAGATCAAATGGTCTCCCACGAATTGGATCAAACTCAATGCCGACGACACCTCAAAAGGTAATCCGGCAATGCAGGATGGACGTTGCTTTCGATCAAACAATGGCGCATTTATCAAAGCTTCAACTACAAAACTCGTTTGGTGTGGCGCTCTTAAAGCCGAATTGCTAGTTGCTCTGAAGGGGCTAATGATAGCACACCAAATGAACATCAAACACCTAGTGCTGGAAATAGCTAGACTCACAACTGGAAGTGACTCTCATCAACGGAATCATTTCTTCATCAAGCCCATACTTCTTCACTGTGCAGCAGTGCCAACAGCTTCTACAAGCACCACAGCTGCATCCATATCTACCGAGAAGCTAACATTAGAATGTAGTATTCTCCCTCTCCCTCTCTTATTATGGAGATCTTCATAGATGATGTATTTGGTCGAGTTAAACCAAGCTATGATGTATTTGGTCGAGTTAAACCAAGCTATGATATATTTGGTCAAGTTAAACCAAGACTTATTTTAGGCTATGCCCCCCTGAACACCAAAAAAACCAAGACTTATTTTAAATTAGATGAAATAAAATTAGGACAATGCCCCCTTCACACCAAAAAAAAAAGTCGTCAGTCATGTCACGCTCCTGAAAAGTGGAGAAGACTATATATAATCATTATTTTTTAGGTACATGTGGTGTAAATTTACCTTTGTTGTTTTTTATAATACTTACAACATATAATATACTATTAACAAATCACATTTTAAATAACTTTTTTTTTTGGTGTAAAGGTGCAATGAGGCCGGTAAGAATTTCAGCAAGTGTAAGTTTTTTTTTTTGGGTGTAAAGGGGGCACTGAGGACGGTAATAATCGAGCCCCCAATCTTAAGGTTCCTCTCTACCACTTGAGCAACTCTCGTTTACTCGCGATGTATCAAAGAACAATCTCGCTAGTCGCTACCTAAAGAATCAATGTAGTCAAAAGTCAAAACTCGCGTGCTGAGAATAGAAGAAAACTAGATTCTTGCCCGTGCGATGCACGGTCCTCATTTATATGGTTACGTAAATTTATAAATAATTTTTTTGGACCTTAAATATCTTTTTAGTTCATCAACCACTTTTTTATTGTAGTTTTTTTATAGTATTTGTTTTTTTTTTGATGGAATTTTTTTATAGTATTTGTTGTTAAGTTAAGTTGAATAGCTCATTTATCTATTTATGATGTTTTCCATTAATTTTGTTTAGTTAATTTTTTTGTTTATTTTGTGTAGTTTCTTTCTCAAGCGTTGCACGGTTAAAATTTTTATACTTGACAATTTAAAAGATTAGTACCTTAAGTCTAAAATATACTTCAGTATATTTAGAGATCTTTTTGGCTTATGCTAATCATCAATGATTGTATGTACACAATTAAACTGAAGTGAACTAATTGGAGCTTAACAAAAATTATTAGCAGTTATAAGTTGTGAGAAATTGACTCGAATAGAACTTATGAAATTGAAGTACACTGAAAGCTGATGAGAATTTATAATAAGACATGAACAATCGACCCTCCAAACCCAAAATATTTAATGTCAACAAATTCGGAAATTAGCATAGTAACGAATGTATGGTAGTTCTCGCTTGCAAGGTGATCCTCCAACTTGATTTCTTGCGTTAGTTAGCCGATCCCGTCCTCTTTATCAATCATGTATCACAGTTTAAGAAGAGAGAGTTGCTCAAGTGGTAGAGAGTACACCTTCAACCCCTAAGGTTGGGGGCTCGATTCTTACCGGCCTCAGTGCCCCCTTTACACCAAAAAAAAAAAAAAATCATATATCACAGTT